>OVAP01003995.1:0-15445 GCA_900406295.1 Aurinia saxatilis | reverse complement strand
AACGTGTCACTTCTTTTTTACTCAGAGAATCGATCGATCTCATTGTTGGGTAGATAGATTGACTCTGCTCTTTCAAGAAGAAAAATTTCGATACGGGCATCACGAGGAAGTACCTCCATGTGTTGAACTTTCCACACGTATATGGAGGCCAAATGTTCTTCAGATGCAGCCATAGAATCTGCCTCTGCATCATTTGATTCCAAAGAAAGAACCACATTAGAAAATAAACCATAAGGGATAGAAGAGATAACTAAGCTTAAATAACTTAGTGAAAAAAAAACTCTAGAAACTGAACAACCAATAGTGTTTCCTTTTTTTTTGTCTCAACCAATAGTGATTCATGTGTATAATCTATTTTTATCTATCAAATAAAATGGTTTAACCATTTAAATGTTGACACGTGTCCACTTTATTTTTATCAACACCGTTGATAAGTTTCAACACAAAACTTACCACATCATTAACAATTATTTTTACACATACCATTGTAGTGTCTTCAACTGTTGATAAAATTTATCAACACACCCATTGTATATAATCTTAGATAAATCAGTACGTAATTTCTCGGTATCATCGAAAACGTTGTCTTTAGCCTTCTCTTGAAACTCCAAGATTTGGCTCATCAGAGCTGCTTCTTGTGATAAGTGGGTTTGTGGACTAGATAAACCTTTCTTAAAGTCCCCAAAAAAATCAACCATTTTTTTTTTATGAATTTCATGAAAAACAAGAAAGACTAAAATTAAATGAACTGAAAATAAAAGAAATAAAAGCTTAGGCTGAAATCTCATCTTAATGCTAGTGGTATAGATGTTGCTCCCCGGAAATGGCGCCAGAAAACTTGATGGGAATTAGTTTTCACCCAAAATATTTTTGTAAGCGCACTGGCTCTCGTAGTAGTACTTAGGGATCGAATCCACATGGAGCAAAGTGTACACATTAACACACTCGATTTGACTTAAGCTAAGCAACAAATATGGTTTTTTTTTTGTGGTTCAATCGATCGAATGAATTTGTCGATCGATCGAATGAAGTGAAACAAAATAAAATAAAACAAAAAAGATAAATAAGCAAGTGTTGGGTTTCAGAGAATTCTCTAGGCTTTATGGATTAAACTATTCAAGATTTCAGGCAGATAAATCTGGTTAAGTAATCAAGCCAGTCGTAAATTAATCTTTCTATTCACAGTAATGATTAAACAAGTCTAATATCCTAATCCACACAATTTTCACAAAGGCGAACCAGAAAAGCAAGTCGCAGAAGTTGATTTACTCATCATTTAATACTAGTTTTATCAATCTCATCATATTGTCAAGATGAAGAGATCAATATATAACAGATCACTAAGGTGTTAACCTAAGAAATCATGTGGTAAGCATAAATCATATCCTATCTGTCAAGCCATTAAAACCTACTGAAAACTCTTATCCCCAACTATCGAATTACCCTCTCATAGAAAAGCAAACCATGAAAAGAAATAAAATGACCATGTAATATAGAAACAGAGGTTCAAATACAAAGGATTATCTCCCCAACCAACTATAGAAAAAAAAAAGATATTTGATAGTTTTGAAGGTAAAATGCTCTCTTCTAGAACCTAGGTGGGGTGGAGAGGCATACCTCTTTTCAGAGACGAGAGGTCTCTTTATATATAGAGTGGAGGACGTCTGAAGGGTTCAGTGAAATGATAGAATCGAATCAACTAAGAGAATCATAATATTTGATATTATCTCTTCCGACCGATCGATCAAAGGTATATTCGATCGAATGTATCCAACTGAATATTCTCTGACGTGTTTCGAAGCTTCTCGAGTAAATCCATACCAAATCGATTAATTCCAATGGCATTCGATCGATTGGTCTCATGGGATCTTCTTGGGCTTATCTTCATGGGCTTCAGGAAAATTTTTGGGCCTTGATCGATCGATTCAATAAGGCAATCGATCGATCTTTGTTCCTTTGCGTTCTTCGACTGCTTCACATCGAGACTGCACAATATGTCTTTCGTTAAATCAGCATAACTCAAGATCTAACCGTTGGAATTTCTTCATTCTACTTGCATTGGAAATCTGACTGCTTCATCTAGCTCGTATCAAATTCTCAGAGAAATATATGATGGGGAAGGTCTTCATCTAAGGCCAAACTTCTGAAGCACGTAACGGATTCTCTTCACCAGTCTTCAGTATTAAGGGAATAACTTCTTGATCGTTGGGTCGAATGACTTGATTTCAATTCCATGTGACAGCTGAGTCACGTGGCTTGATTGTCTTCAATTCTCATTTCAATCCAAAATGCACAACAGATTCATCTGGCCCCGAACATCTGGTGCTGAATCGCTGAACTTGGAGAATAATGCCCATTTATGACCTAAAAAGCCTTATTTCCACAAAAGCACTTAAAACATAAAGTAGTGAAAACCATCACTTTTATCTTCAAATCCTTTAGTTTGGTCACAAAAAGTAATTGAAATATATGCATTATTTTCACAAAAACACTTTGCAAACACAGAAATGTGAAATCCGGTGGTTTATGTTTCAAAACAAATAGTTTCTTCATGAAAAGCACCAAAAATCTATATCGAAAAGCGGTAAAATAGCAACCCTATCAAATCCCCCAGACTTAGCTTTGTTTGTCCTCGAACAAACAATATGCCCAGAAAGGAAAATAAGTCTGAAAAGTTAGGAACTCGCTTACATGTACCACAACTTAGAGGCTGCAACTTTGTGATGGTCATCTCGACAATCCTAACCAAAAGCTTACATCTCATACTCCCACCACAACTCTCCCAACTAGTCTAACAAAATATTAACCTGCAAATACCATAACTGCACCAAAATCTAACTCTCTACATTCATTAATTATAGTGTGTACTTTCTTACCGGAGAGTATCAACTAGGTAAAACAGGCTAGGTTTGTAATGTGAGGAGACTAATATTTAGAGGTGGGGCTAATGTGTTTAGGGGTTAGCGTACTCAAGAGAAATGCGATATGTTTGCAAAAATGCAAGAGAGATCGGACTGCTTGATGGCATAGCTCCCCAATCACTCTCTTCTTAGCTCGGCTCGTTCCTCCCCCAGACTTTGATTCTTTTAAGGGGATCTGAAGTCTTCTCGGATATCCTCGAACTCCATTAAATGTCTTCCACCTTTCTCCATCTTTGATCCCTGATTTCTCTGGCCTTTTTGCTAAACAAGTATGAATCATAAAGCTTTGATTTTTTTTTCCCAAAAGCTTTCACCATATACAACAAGGCACGGATTTTACCTTAGTTTTGATGAAGTTTTACCAGGAAAATCAGTCTTGAAACCTTCTCTTTGAATCTCCATTCGTATATTAAGACCGTAGCATGCTTTTTCGCAAGTCGTCACGAGTGATTGGAAATCTCCGTTTGTCTCATCTCTCCTGCCGTTTTACACATACTACATATAAGACAAGAAAAGAAAAGAGACTGCATGAAGCTTGAAAAGAGGTTAGGTTTATGGCTGTGGTATCAACTAAAAGTGAGTTGGCCATTCAAGATCAGCAAGAGAGTGGTAAAGCGAATAAGAAGTCCTGATGTATTTAGTGTTCCTAGCCTAACACCTCCAGCAAGAAAGATTTATAGTCCGGTTTAGGACCAAATAAGATAGAGTCAAAAATCAGATTCATTAAAGAAAGTGCAAACCGAGATATGTTGGGGAAGCTTGAGTATGGAGTTTATGAAACAAGTGCCTCGGGGCAGCCTTGTAAAGATGGTCACTAGGCCACAAAATCCAGGTGTGAGTGAGATCCTTATTCCAGACATGGGTTGACTCAATAAAATATTTTTGACTCGATAATTTTTTTTTAAAAAAATGGGTGCAAAAAGTGTGTCAAAAGAAACACACGAGTTAGACAACGAGGAATACCCTCCCAGACTTGAATAGCATCGTCCTCGATGTTGACAAGTTGTGAGAGCAAAATGGGAACTGAAATGGATTGAAATAGAAATGGAAGATGGACTTTACCTTGTCGTCTTCGAATGGATCAAATGACCTTCTTTTTATTATTGGAAATAAAAGGACTTTACAGGAAATAGGTGAAGCTTTGTATCTGACGACATCAGTATATCATCATCTGTCGTGTTGAATTGAGGAAGTGCACATCATTCTGAGTCTTCATCGATCGATACAGTCGTCCATCGATCGAATCACAGTGTGATTCTCCTGATTTTTTACTCTTTCTCTTGATTTTCATTGAAACAGTGAAATGAAGCTAATGAACTGCAGGCGATCGATCAAAGTTTGCAGAGGCAGTCGGTCAATTCTGCATCCTCTTAATTGAATCTTTGAATCCTATTTCCTGAGACAAGAACAACATAAAAAAAAAAAAACCTAATATAAGATGTACATGTGGGTTGCCTCCCACTCAGCGCTTTTTGTTTAAAGTCGGTTAGCTCGACATGCATGAAGGTTTTTAGTCCTCTCGTGGGTGGTCGGAAAGTTGTGGTTCCTCTTCACTCAGCTTTGGCCTTTTCTTGGGTCTTGAATCTTCTTGGAATAGCTTTCTCCTCACTGGTGGGTGCGTCAATGCTTTAACATTCACTGGGTAATGAATCGTGTCATCAACAAGCTTTAGACACACACTTCCCTTTTCCATATTGATCACTAAACCTACGGAATACAAGAATGTCTAGCAAGTAGCATTATTGCTTCAACCTTCGGGTCAGTGTTCATGATGAGGAAACCAGTAAGAATAAAGGCATTGCCTACTTGCACGATAATGTTGTAGGTGATTCCAGGAATGCCACCAAAAGTGGTATCTGCTAGAGCTATTCCTTGTGACAATTTGGGAATAGAATAAATACATGTGAAACCAGAGTTTCACACCAAGTATTTTATTTGAAGAGTAAAGGGAATTAAGGGCTAAATCTTCGTTATGAACCTAAGATAAAGACAAAAATGGATTAGACGAATGGTTTATTATATAAATATGATCAAATGATCTAAGTTTACAAGGAATCTCAACTGAGATGTGCTTAAAGAGAAAGTGTGAAAATCAGTTAGGAGCTCGTCGCCTGACTGACTGAATGTGTCCAGAGAAATCCCCTTCTGTTGGACTCAAGACTGCCTTTTATAATATTCCTCAGACCTACCTGTTACTGAATTAAGAGTCAGTCAGCTGGGTGGTTCCTGAAATCTCAGAGTCAGTTAGTGCTCCATAATTTCCTCTCTGACAGGCTCATCCCGTAAGTCTCGCTCAACCAGTTAGCACTCTGGGACCCCCGCTCTTACTGGTTCAACTTTTCTTGCATCTTGCTCCCAGCTCCCGACTACGAGTCTGGACCCGAGTCCCATTCTCGAGTCCAACTCTGTGCTCCTGGCTTCAGCTAGTGTCTCTGTCTATATATCTTAATGGGACTTTTTCTTAAGTACTTAGGTGGGCCGGATTTGGTGTCAAATCCAACACCAACAATTGCCCACCAGCCCTTTGAGCGAAGTGATGAGCTTAAAGGGATAATAGTGTTATGATTCGTCCATTAGTGCTATTACTTAGCTTTGTTTCCTTCTTTATTTTAAGTGGTCACATTGGACCACGTTGCGAGTTGGCACTCATCTTTTGGGACCACTCTTGGTCGCAGTGCGAGCTAGTTCTCGGCTTTAAGGACCACTCTGAGTCGCAGTGCGAGTTGGGACTCGGCTTTTAGGACCACTCTGGGTCACAGTGCGAGTTGGGACTCGGCTCCATGGACCATTCTGGATCACAGTGCGAGTCGGGACTCGGCTTCCTACTGCACTCGGGGTCGCAGTGCGAGTTAGTACTCGGCTTCCAGGACCACCCGGGTCGTTCGAGGTTAGTTTGTTTTTATCTTGTGCTTGAAGAGATCATTTCTCTTTTGGAAATGTAAACTTATGAGATATATGAAAAAGTGAGGGGACTGTGCCTACGTACGCAGTTGGGATCAAGCCTAACGTAGTTTATTAGCTTTATGCACTTAGTACTCTGGCGATATGATATGTGCTTTTGGATTGCTATTTCCTTCATACGTTGAGAGTTGGATTTTTCCAACATCCCGTATTGTAGTGTTTGAAATTCTATCTGTGAATGGGTCATTTTTGCTTCCTTAACCATGTGATCGATGTCAAATGCCGAAAATGGCACCTCCCCACTTTGTGATTCAGCGAGATCCCGTTGAGCATTAATTCTAACTAGCTCCCTACCGAGGAACTCATAGCTGTTAACAGCATGGTTCATCTGATCACTCGGGACCTGGCTGCGAGCCGACCAGGTATTGTCGTAAGGTTCCGTTTGGAATCCTTCAACGCGCTTATCAGATTGAGTCAGCGAGCTTCGAGGTAGACCCGGGGTCCAAGTGCAAGCTGACAAAGTATGGTTGTAGGGTTCTGCCTGGTTCAACTGATCACTCAGGACCTGGCTGCGAGCCGACCAGGTATGGTTGTAAGGTTCTGTCTGGAACCTTTCAACGCGCTGATCAGATTGAGCCAGTGAGCTCCGAGGTGGACCCGGGGTCCGACTGGGTGCTGACCAACTATGGTTGTAGGGTTCTGTCTCGAACCCTTCAAAGCACTGATCAGACTGAGTCAGAAAACTGCAAAGTGGACTCGGAGTCCGACTGCGAGGCAGACCCAGAGCCCAGATCTACCTGATTACCAAGGGCTTTCTTAGTCATGCCGCATCTGGCTGCACTTGGACAGGTGAAACTTTCATACCCATCAGCTGGGACGGAGTCAGAGGCATGGCAGGAGGCCGGCGACTACCAGTACTCATCATTGCAAGCTCCTGAATCACACATCGTATTGTTTAAAGTATGTCCTTCGATGGAGATTGGGATAGTGAATTTCCTCGGGTCATCTCTCTTCTCAAGCATCTTCATGCGAGGAATTGTGCCTCTTCGTATCTTGTGAAAGAGCCCCCTCACATCTCCTGATGATCCTTCGAATGGAGAGAAGAAGTCCTACAATGGATAGACTTCCCAAGCTTCTTCAAAGGAGAAATTTAGAGGGATTGTCCTCCCTTGCTTTTCGAAGATATGCAAAAGGTTCGGCTTGAGCATGAGTTTGGCTTCTATAGGCAAGACCAGGGTGTCTTCCAGTTCGGAAGTTGCTTCATCAGACTAGTAGTTAATACCCTTCTCATCTGGAACCCAGTCGATCATTCCAATGTGTAAATGTGTCGGATCAGTAGCATATGTTCGCTCGATAGGCTCTGTGACAATCGATCGATCATAAGCTCCTCATGTCTCCTCTATATTCATTACATCCATTTGACCTCCTTGATCATAGTACTCAGGTGTGCAGGAGTTCCTCAGCTTAGAATCTATTAACTGGATAGTTTCTTTGATGGGCTTCAGACTTTCATCGATCGATTCCATGAATGCATCGATCGATTGGCCAGTGTGTGCATTTCCGGTCTCAGCTTCTGGTTTGATTGATTCCACCTAGTCTTCAAGCCTTGCAATGCGGCTGTCGATTCTTCTGAAGTCGTCATCATACTAGGTCTTGTCATTCCTCAGGCTGAATCTTAGGAAGCGTCCTTCTCTTGTTCTCTCATTCAACCCTCTTTTGTTTTATCCTATCCATTCTTCGTGTTCGTGTTGTTCCTGAGAATCCTCGAGTTCCTTAACCTTAGTGGATAGAGAGTTGATTTTGTGCGTCATCTCTGCAGTGGGATGATCCAGCTTTGCTTCAATCCTCTCTTCGAAGCTCTTTTGTCAAGTCATAAATTATGCTAGCATCTCTTCCATCCTTATGTTTGAAAACTCCAAACGGATTGGATGAGGCGGCTGGAACCTCTGACTTTCTCCTCCGTAAGTCTAGTAGGAGTCCATCGTCCTGGGTCCAGGTGCTGGCACTGAGAAGCCATTGTGAGAATCCCGACGTTGGTATGATCTCATGGGAGACGAGAAGTGCATGTAAGGACCATTATGAGTTCCTTTATTTTGTTGAGCCATGAGTGGCTACCTGAAACAAGTGAAGTAATAATGTATAATACAAAATGCGAAAATGAAAGATAAAATTACTCAAAATGAAATAAGGGAAAAGCTTTGTCTGGAGTTTGCTCGTTATGCTAGTGGTCAACTATTGCTCCCCGGCAACGACGCCAAAAAACTTGATGGGGATTTAGTTTTTACCCAAAATAGCTCCTGCAAGCGCACAAATCTTGCAGTAGTACTTAGGGATCATATCCAGAGGGAGCAGAGTGTACGCAATAGCACGTTCAAGTTCACTCGAGCTAAGCAACAAATAAGAAATGGTTTTGCCGGCGACCGATCGACAATATTAACTGATCGATCAATTGGTGCGTCTTTCGGTCGATTGCAGATACTGTGTTCGATCGATTGATGCCTGCAAATGCAAAAACAAAATAAAACATGAGATTAATCAATAAATAAAAGCGTTAGGAAATCAGGCTATGCATCAGAGAATCATGTTTTGAATTATTCAGGGTAGTGGCTTGTGTAAATATCATAGCTAAAGTTATATAGTTGAAATCACTATTAACTGACTATCCTTATGGCGGTTGGAACCTCTGACTTTCTCCTCCGTAAGTCTGGCAAGATCGTCCTGGGTCCAGGTGTTGGCACTGAGAAGCCAGTGTGAGAATCCCGACGTTGGTATGGTCTCATGGGAGACGAGAAGTGCATGTAAGGGCCATTATGAGCTTCATTGTTTTGTTGAGCCATGAGTGGCTACCTGAAACAAGTGAAGTAATAATGTATAATGCAAAACGCAAAAATGAAAGATAAAAATACTCAAAATGAAATAAGGGAAAAGGTTAGTCTAGAGTTTGCTCGTTATGCTAGTGGTCAACTGTTGCTTCCAGGCAACGGCGCCCAAAAACTTGATGGGATTTAGTTTTTACCCAAAATAGCTCCTGCAAGCGCAGAAATCTCGCAGTAGTACGTAGGGATCGTATCCACAGGGAGCAGAGTGTACGCAGTAGCACGTCCAAGTTCACTCGAGCTAAGCAACAAATATGAAATGGTTTTGGTGGCGATCGATCGACAGTGTTAACTGATTGATCGATGGTGAGTCTTTCGGTCGATTGCAGATAATGCGTTCGATAGATTGATGCCTGCAAATGCGAAAACAAAATAAAATGTGAGATTAATCAATAAATAAAAGCGTTGGCTATGCACCAGAGAATCATGGTTTGAATTATTCAGGGTAGTGGCTTGTGTAAATATCATAGTTAAAGATATATAGTTGAAATCACTATTAACTGACTATCCTTATGGTCAGGTTTAGCCAGTCTAGTTCGAATGATATCTGATTTAACTCTAACATATATCTTTTCAGAAAGAGAACATATGGGCTGATCAACCAATCAATTTAGGCATTAAGCTCAGGAAAACAAATTCTACTAAACTATGAAATAGTAAAGCTTTCACTATCAAGTTTTGGATCTCTTACTCTAAGTGGTGCATTAGTAGCAGGTTTACCCTATGATTAAATTAAGATCTCATATGAAAGTAATCTTATTAATTAGTCATTACACAGCCCTATTGTCTATCTATCTAACCATTATTCCTCCTAGCAAAGCCTTAATCCTAACTAGAAAACTACTCAATCATGCTAAAGAAAAACATAATGACAATGAAAATTGCTATTGTATAAATCAAGAGGGTTCATAATAGCTTCTTTGTAGTGTAGAGATTGCAAACTTCGTCCTTGAAAGCATGATCAGAGCAAAATAAAAGAAGAGAACAATGAAAAAAACTATAAAAATTTTAGCATGGATGCCTGGAAACTTTCTGAAGTGTTGTGTTCTTATCTGGCTTCAAGTCGTATGTATCTATAGGGGAGAGAGTCGAGCAGTTGGCCAAGATAAGTTAGGAAGAAAATTTGAATAGGAATCCAAATATTTGTGTCTATCCTGCTCCGTTCGATCGATCAATATTATTATAATCGATCGACCTGTATTTGATTCCCGTCTTCTGGAGATTCAGTATCTTCTGTGATTATCTCCACCATATTCTGATATCTCCCTGAATGCAACGGTCTTTATCTGAATTTGTTCTCAAAGCTTCCTTTGATTATTGGGCCTTGATCGATCGGTGGGCCTCTCCTCCGGTTGATTGGGCGTTAATCTCATACGGGCTTTTTGATACATCATCAATGTTAATTTCTTACTCCTAAGAGAAAACGACTTGATTCTAAGCCCATGGGACAGCTAAATCACGTGCCTTGATTGTCTTACCTCCTCACTTCAATCCAAAACAAACATCTCCTGCATTATTTTCACAAAAACACTTTGCAAACAGAGAAATGTGAAATCCAGTGGTTTATGTTTCAAATCAAATAGTTTCAAATCAAATAGTTTCTTCATGAAAAGCACCAAAAATCTATATAAAAAGTGGTAAAATATCAACCCTGTCACTATACATATGGCTCTGTAGAATGGCGGACTTGGACACCACCGGGATGTCTGAAAATGGCACCCCGTATGGCTTCTTGATGGGTGCAACCCGAGGAGCCATAGTCTCACTCCTCGTGGTGGACGAGGTCGCCTCATATTGACCTGCTAGCCTCTCTGAACATCGAGCCATCTGCAAACACCAATAAATAAATTAGTGACTAAAAATGTTTCAAATTATTTTGAAAATTATGTATAAAAAACTAAAACTGAATTTGAAAGATTAACAGTAGCTAATATAAAAATTAAATAAATACTAAGACTAAAGAATAATTAGGTTTTTATTTTTGACAAAATTGTCTACCACACCAGAATAATTTTCAAAAAATATACATAAGTCCTAAAATATTCTAAAAATAGTGGGTTCAATTATATTGTACAAACTAATTTTTGAAAAAATCAAATTCGGATTTTAAATTTTTTGAAAACTGAGTACCTTTACAAAAATCTAAATCTAGCCATTTTCAAACCTCAACAAATCAATGAATCTAAGGCATAAAACTAAGCTAAGCTAGAATATAATCAACTTTAACCAAATGAGTTTTCAAAAGAGTTGCTAACAAATCCTAAAAATAAAAAATTTCACCTAGTGGCCGAATCCTAAAATATCAGTTTCAAACTCATACCTTAATTTGTGACTGAAATTAAGGGTTAGGCTGAACAGAGGAGTGAAAATCGAGCGGTTTAGGGATTTGAATCGATCAATTTGGTTGAGTTTTGAGAGAGAATTTTGAAAAGGGAATTTTTTTTGTTTTGGAGGATAATGAAAAGGACAGTCGAAGAAGGGAAAGAAGAAGGGGTGTTGGGCGTTTGAGCGTCACGCGCGTCACTGACATGCGAACCTACCTGCATTCGATCGATGTGTGTTCATAACACTCGATTGAATGGGTTCCGTTCGGTCGACGCCTACTCTGTCCAATCGAACAAAACCGTGTTCTTCATTTTTTGCCACAATTTCTCTCGTTTTCCTCTGTACAATCATTTTAACCAAATCAAAAATTGAAAAGTGAACGGTAGTTACCTAGAATTTGCTTATGTTTAATGTCTTTAGCTTGACATCCACCATTTAGGTGAAGTAAGTGGATTTAATGAATCCTTGTCTCGGAGTGGATCAGGTTGTTTGTTTTTTATGATGTCCACTAGTCAGCGCAATTGATCTCTGCTTCACTCAAGGATCTCCATCAAAGATCAAATGGCCTCTTCCTCGAAAGAGTGCCTTTTCACCGTGCTATTTTGATCATTTTGATGTTTGATTCTTGAAAATATATGAGTTCTGGGATTTATTAAAGAATTACATACCTCTGGTTCTTCTTTATTGTCATCAGTGGGCGCATCATCAAAGATTCCCCCGTTGAGTGTGTCTTGAAGTGCGTCGAGAGCATTGTAAAACACCTTTTTGGTCTCTTGCTTTGATTCTTTGACTTTGTAACCATGCTTGTTTGTGCTGCTAGAGTAACTCAATGTATGGTGCGTCCGCGCAGTTGAAAGGTGAATACTTCTCATTTATCATCTCAGAGTCTGCAGTCACCATATCTGCAGTTGAAAGGTGATTTCTCCAACGTGTTCTTCATTCTCCTGTAATCGATCGATCAGAATATCTCTTCGATCGATGGGAACGCCATTTTGGATTACCTGATCTCTCATGCTGTAATCAAAGGCGAAACAATCCTCCAGGCATGTATCATAGAACTCTGAAGAGATGTCGGTTTTAAAAGATGTGAAGGGGGTGAGCGTTACTTCCTTAAATGCTTCATTTTCTCGCTCGAGTTCCTTTATCCTTTTTAAGTGATGTAATCTCCTCATGTTGCTCCTTGATCTTCTTGTTCTTACTCTCCAGAATGTATTCATAGTCTTCAAATGTTGTATATGCGAAAATAGAGTTAGAATTGGGCATTCCAAAAGTTTTTTTTTTTTTTAAATGGTGCGGCATGAAAGCTTGGATGCTTTAGGCTGAATTCTTTGGCTTCTTCCTCTACAAGTTCAGAGGATCGGCCACGCTCCTCGATCAGCCTTAAAGTCTTCGCTCGGCCTTCACTTATACCATCGAATCTGCTTTTGAGATTTGCCCTTGATTCTTGTAACATCTTCCTCACTCGTTGATAGCAAGCAAATGATATCTTCGGTAACTCTTCAGCACAGGAATCTGGATTCCTTGTGTACTTTATAGCCATGTACTCCATTCTCCTTCAAGGTAATGTCTGAATTAAAAGAAGGGAAAAATGCAAAACAAATGCAGAAAGGGAAATCCTTCGTTTGGATTCTAGTCCAAAGCTTGAAGGCAGGAGTGATAAATCAGCCTTTCCTCGGCAATGGCGCCAAAAAACTTGATGGGGATTTAGTTTTCACCCAAAATATTCATGCAAGCGCACAGGTCTCGCAGTAGTACTTATGGATCGTATCCACAGAGAAAGGGGTATCACGCTGCAAGCTTAGGGATTCTGATCGAGCTAAGATACAAATGAAGTTTTAATGGATTTTGATCGATCGATTGATTTAATCGTTCGATCAGTGAAAATGGTTTTGATAAAATATATGAATCTACTGATGCAAAATAAAAACGGTTTGAATGCAATTAATGTAAATGTTGGGAATAAGGTGTTTCTTTAGTAACACTGACCAGATTATCCAGATTTGTAAATAGCCTTCGTATTGAAATCTTCCTAACTCAATTCTATTTACATAAAGCACATGACCTCAACAAAGGGGAAGTCATGATTTCTACTAAAGAGTTGATATGTTAACCATACACGTGGTCCTTTGGTTAAGATCCCATATGTACAACTTATCATTTACTCGTCAGACCTTCTATCTAATGGTGCTTTAGCGAAGAGAATCTATTATAAAAAGCTAGGTGATCAAGCTAACATTTCTCAGCTAAAGCTAGTAGATATAAAGTTCTTTCAAATGACCAGTAAACAATCTATCTACCAAACCATGCAACTATGAAAACCTTGATCTCAACGATCAAATTATTCTACCATATATGAAGAAACCATGAAGAGCAAAACGACCATGAAATTAATAGAAACAGGGATTCATATACAAGAGATTATCTCACCTATGAACTACAGAAATGAAAATAATAAAGAGTTTAAGAGAGTTTTGAAGGCAAAGTACTCTCTCCTAGAGTTTAAGTGGGATGGAGAGGCACACCTCTTTTCTGAGACGAGAGGTCTCTTTATATAGAGGGTGTGGGGGTCGGATTCCACCCCTGAAGATTGATGGCATAAAATGGTCAAGTGTTCTCCGCAAAACACAAGAATCGACTACGACTTGATATTGATCAAAATACTAAGGCATCGCAAGGATAGATTGCTCATAATCATCAAAAGACTTAGCCTTTTGATAGCTTAGTCATCCATACATGAAATCGGACAAACAAGGCTTCGATTTCATACGAAACTGTATTCGGACACCGAAACTGTTTTTGGAGGTCGAAACTGTTTTTGGAGGCCGCAAATGACTTCAAGGGTCGCCTCTCACAGTAAGAGGCTTGATCCGCGACCCGTGAGTTTTCTACGGGTCGCAGACAGGCCCGGCCCAGGAGGGTAGGGCAAGGGTGCGATGGCCCAAGGCTCTTTTTCTTCTTCTTTTAGTTTACATACAAAACAGCCCAATTATTTTTAAAAAAATTAGAAAAATATATGTAAAAAAACCCAAAATTTTAAAATAGACATATCATTTTTATAAAAAAAAAGACCCAACTTAATTTTTATGCAAAAAACTTGAAGAATTTATGTAACCTTTTTTTATATATTTTTTAAAAAATGTGCAAAAAATAATGTTTATAATGAAAAGGAGCAAAAAAAAAAATTTTGCCCATAGGCTTCTAATTAGATTGGGCCGAGGCTGGTCGCAGATCATCATGCCTTGCATGATCCACAACCCGTGAAACTTCATTGGTCGCTTATTGTAAACTAAAAGCCTTCCGAGAACTCGATTTCCTCCGAGACATGTTCTTTCGATCATACGAACATGTAACAAATCCATCAAGAAGTCAATTCTCAACGAAACAACGTATCGGAAGATCAACTCGCAACCCGTGCATAAGCCACGGGTCGCTCTTCGTCGCGTCTAACACGAACCGCGACCAGTGCACGAGTCACGGGTCGCGCTTCATGTTGTCCGAACGAAACGCTACCCGTGGACGAGTCACGGGTCACGCCTCACCACCAATCCACCACCCATGCACGAGTCATGGGTCGTGACTCATTCCGACATCTCATTCCACGACCGGTGGATGTGCATGGGTTGCATTTCGTTGTGTCTCGAGAAGTTCCGCAATCCGTGGACATGCACGGGTCGCACTTCTTCTTCTGATATATTGCGTTTTTTACATCTTTTAATACTTGATTTTCCTTTGTTTTTCGAGTCTTTTGGTTTGTTTAGAGTCTTAACAGGTGCTTAATGCATTGGAGTATGGATTGAAGCTTTGGAATGAAGATTTGAGGCAAAAGGAGGCAAACAAGTGAAATGACAATGCAGAACCAGTCTGAAGTGCCTTAAAGATTGTGCCAAACGAATGCCTTCCCGTCATTCTGATCAGCGGTTAAGAAGATATGATTGTTTTACTGAAGATATGTATTTCCATCCAAATTCCAAACTTGGAAAGTTGCCAATCACGTGATTTGCTCCAATCACTCCTTCATTCTCTCATCATGGATGAAAATTGGATCCATAAATCAGTGTTGAGGTTCCCTTTCATCGACAATAATGTGTGGGCAGGAATTCACACACAACCAAAAACTTGTCTAACGGATCTTTTAAGGGATCGTCGACTCTCTTAGTATGAACCACTCAGAAAGTAAAGAGAAAGACAAAGAACAATGCAAGATAAGTAGGGTCGCTTTATTGATAGCAAAGATAATTCTCGAATACAAGCTGTTAAGACCTAAGATATTCGAGAGAGAANAAGTAGGGTCGCTTTATTGATAGCAAAGATAATTCTCGAATACAAGCTGTTAAGACCTAAGATATTCGAGAGAGAAGAAGATGGTCTAAGATCTACGACCTTAGATCCTATATATATTGTAACTAAACCGCCTTGGGGCCC
>OVAP01003994.1:0-15446 GCA_900406295.1 Aurinia saxatilis | reverse complement strand
TGCACTTGCAGTTAGAAATACATAGGGTAAAACTTTGTGTATCACACAGCCTTATTGTCTATCTACCAAACCATGATTCCTCCTAGTAAAACCCTATTTCCAACTAAAAGACTACTCAAACATAGTAAGAGCAAACATGATGACAATGAAAATTGCTTATTATAAAATGAGTTTAGAATAGCTTCTTTGGAGGGCAGAGATTACAAACTTCGTCCTTGAAACAATGATCAAGGCAACAATAAAATGAAGAAACAAATATAAGAAACTGAAAACTATTTAGCTTGGATGCCTGGAAGCTTTGTGAGTGTGTTTCTCTCTGGCTTCAGTCGTCTGTATTTATAGGGGAAAGAGTTAAGTTGTTGGCCGATAGAAATCAGGAAGAGATTTGGATTGAGATCCAAATATTTGTGTCTATCCGGCTCTGATCGATCGGTGGCCTATATATCGGTCGATTTACTGTTATCCAAAAGGCGTCTTCTGAAGATTCAGTATCTTCAGTGATTATGTCCAACATATACCGATAACTCCACAAATGCAATGGTCTTTATCTGAATTTGTTCTCGAAGCTTCCTTGAGATAATGGGCCTTGATCGATCGATGGGCCTGTGCTCCGGTCGATTGGGCCTTCATTTTATGCGAGCTTCTGGATACACCTTCAATGATTTGAACTTAATTCGTTACTCTTGAGGGCTAATGACTTGATTCCAGGCCTTTGTGACACCTAACTCACGTGGCTTGATTTTCCTAACTCCTCACTTAAATCCAAAATAAAAAAATCTTCTTCATCTGGGCATGGACTTCTGATGTTGATTTGTTAGACTTGGTAGAAGACGCCCATTTGTGACCTAAAATGCATTATTTTAACAAAAACACTTTCCAAACATAGAAATATGAAATCCAGCTGTTTATGTTTCAAATCAAATAATTTCTTCGTTAAAAACACCAAAAATTCATATCATGTTATTTCTTGTTAGATTCTCATGTATTCCAATAGATAGCATGATATCTATCAAAATAACATGCTTTTTTATGAGATTACTTGTTTTTCTAATTATGTGATGAATGGTTCACCCGCTAGCACCCGCAAATGTTGCGTTTGCGGGTGCTAACGGTTATTAGCGTTTGATAACAATCATATAAAACGTTTTCTATCGCTCAGAATCCCTCAAAATCAAAAGCTCATTCCCTCGAGCGTTTGCGGCTGCGGACGATTGCGGGTGACTAATATATTCTTTTCTAATTTTTTAATTTATCTTTCAGTATTGTACAATAAATTCAAAGAGAATTATAATTATCTTGTTTAAATAATCATATGCTTATATATTTAGTATATAATTTTACTTCAAAAATGTATTTTTAGTTATAATTTATATATACATAAATAAATTTTCAAAACTGGTTTAAAGTATTTATCTAGTGTATTTTATGGTTTTATAATATATAAAATATTTTTATAAAACATAATTTTAAATAAACATAACATATATGTATTTCATTTTTTAGCAATTAGAAATTGTATTTAATATATCATATTTATACTTATACCATAAATCATATTATTTTTTATAAAAAATACTGGTATGCCATAATAAGAATAATATGATATATATATATATATATATATATATATATTTAAGAGATACTTTTTATTCATCTTATATGTTCTTCCCAAAAGACTATATTTTTCTGGTTATTGTCAAAATAATATGATATATTTATTTTATATTATAAATATGTATATCGATACATTTATGTCAAACCACGATCATATGCCTTTGACTTTTTTTTTTGCAATTTGTCATACTATTCAAAACAGTCTTTGATGATGCGCCAAATGTAAAGTGATCAACAACAAATTTAATGATATTAAATTAGAGATTTTCTAGTTCATTATCATAAAATATATATTAATTAAAATAATTTGTAAATAAAAATTTGATAAGTAAATATTTTTTATATTGTTAATATATACTCAACCGCTATTACAACCGCTGGTAACCAGTCAAAACTATCCCGTAAATTCACCATTTTTTAATCGTTACACCAGTCATATAAATCGGTTGATAACGCTCGAAACCGCAACCGCCCACTTCCGCAAACTCCGCAACCGCAACCGCACCCGCAACGATTAAACCAGTCAGACCCTTAGTTAATACTTTCTTATGATGATATTATAGTCTTATGTATATGTGTTTGCGTGCAGTTATGATGTTCGTGTGCAATTATCAAAATAGCATGCTTAATCATTGTTGCCTCCAAACAAATAAAATAATGTGTGAATTTCTGATTTGTGATCAAATTAGTTGCTTTGTTGTTTTAACGATCCAATTAGTCAAAATGTATTATCAAACATTAGTTATATTTGTATGGAGGCAACAATGATTAAAGACATGGAGAAAGAAAGGCCGAAAAATTGTGTTACAGTATGGAGGTGGTGAGGACGGTGTATACATAGACTATTTTTCATATTATATAACTTAATATACCATGTTATTCTTCCATATGTCTCGTAATAGTTATTTATATCAATGCATTCCTATGCGTTACATGATTTCTAATGAAATTACTTAAGCAAATAACGTGTTATTAGGTGATTGACATGCACCTTGTGCAGGTTGCCAATGATGTTATTAATAAGTACACAATTTAAATCAAACATGATTCTTTAATACTATAATACTATTAGCATCAATATTATTGAATGGAATACTTCTATTAAATACATCATAATTCAGAAATATAAAGTCTTAAAGAAACTTATAGAAATTCAAATCATATTTGAATATTTGATGATATATTAGAAAAACGTAAAGTTATCAAATTGTTAGAAGAATTTACAACATCGACATTAGAAGAACTGTAAAATAAAAAAATTATAATAAGTACATTAGAAGAATTATCGATCCGTACATTATTAGAAGAATGATCCACCCGTAAAAAATTCTTTAAAAAATTGTAAAATAAAAAATTTAAAACATGTACATTAGAAGGGTGATCGATCCGTGTCCTTTTTATTTCGTGTGAAGTAAAAAGTAAACCCGCCGATCACCTGAAACGAAGTAAAAAAGACTTTGCAATCACCTAAATCACATTATATTGTTTATCTCAATTAATAGATAAAAACATAAATCAAAATAGTTATTGTTAATGTTTGGACATAAATTATCTACAAAATAAGTGATTATCCTATATTGTCATCTAACTCCAGTAAGTAGGTCTGAAAAGATCAAAGTTTTTTTTAAATTTAGTTTTATTTTAAAATAGTGAATTGTATATATGGTGGTGTAATAAATAATATTCATATAGAACTGTATAAAATATATGCTAATTGCAAAAAAGTATGAAAAGAAAAAAAACTATAAAAATTATTAATAATAACAATCCCAATTTTTTTTTTTTAAGTGTTATGTCTATTTATAGGTTATGTAGAGAATGCACGGAATGATGTATCTTTTCGTCTTATGTTTGTGTCTTTTAGATTCTGCATTTTGATAAATATACCTTTTTATTCACAACTGTTTGATATAACAATATTTTTTAATTAGTGTTTTTTATGTGTTCCATTAAATTTGTATGTGTCTTTTAGGTAATGTAATTATATAGTGGCTCTTCAATAAATATTTAAGTTTGTTTGTGTTTTTTATTCACAACTCCTTATATAATTTTTTTTAACTAGTGTCTTTTCATGTGTTTTTTATTTTATTCGTATCTTTTAAATCGTGTCTCAAGTGTTTTAATTTGTGTGTGCGTTTTAATTTTTTATGTGTCTTTAATATCGTGTCTCTTTATTAAAATTTATTTTTGTTTGTGTCTTTTCATTTACAAATCTTTGATAGAATTTGTTTTTAATTAGTATATGTTCGTTAGCGTCTATCATTTTGTCTTTTCTCAAGTGTTTTATCGTTTGAGTTCTTTAGCTTGTTTGTTTTTTTGTTCTAAAGATACATGTCTCTTCACACTCTTAACTTTACAATTTTATAAATTTTTGTACCTTTTTCATTTAACACATTGCAAAAAAAACAATGAAACAAACTTCTAATTTTTGCAATAAAAATAAAATAATGACTTTTAGTTTACATCTTTTTAATGTGTCTTTTCACTTGCAATCCTAAAATTAAAAATGCTCATATATATATATATGTCTTTTTGTATATGTCTTTTCGTTGGCACATTTTCGTTATAACTTCCATTTATGAAAGTAAGATTGTGTCTTTTCTTTTGTATCTTATCGTGTGTGTCTTTTCATTTGCATATTTTTGTTATGTCTTTTCACTTGCATCCCTAGAAAATACCCGTTGAGATGTGTCTTCTCATATGCGTCTTTTCTGTTGTGTTTTTCCGTTGTAACTTCCATTTACACAAGTAAATAAGTATACTATAAATATAGAAGTAATATCCTTTGGTGCTTCATTAGAAACTTATATTAACGATACTTTCTGATTTTTTTTTCTCTGCCTTTGTTTAAAATATATTTTTGTAACTGAATTTTTTTTTTTTTCCAATACATTATTGACATCGGTGTCTCTTTTTCTAGAAATAATTCATAGAGTTCTATTCGAACTTTTTTTCCGAATGGTTGCAAAGATTTGAAATTAGTTTTTGTCTTCTTTAATTGAATGGTAGATCTGATTTAATGTTTTTGTATAATAAATAACGTGTCTATCGAACTAAAAACTTTAAAACCGGAGATGTCTAAGGGAGTGATAGTGGAGACCGGAACAAAATCAAATATAACAATTTTAATAAATTTTTTAATGTTTTTATTGTGAACATAAATAAAGTCATGTTTAATTTTGGATTCACAAAAAAATAAATATTACAACTTTAATAGAGTATCATGATAAAATGAAAGTATTCAACTTCATTTGTCTCCTAAATTTGATCTACAAATAAATAAATTTTTATGACCAAATTAGTAAAAATGTGAGTCAAGTATATATGTATTTAAAATTGACTTAATAAATATAATATATTAGATAATATAAATACAAAAATTAATATATTGGTAATGAAAAATTATATATAATCCCGCTTAAGCACGGTGTAATTCCTAGTGTTTATAACAATGTAATGAAAAAAACTGTATCGGCTATTTACTGATTAACACTTTGACAACATACAACCACTTAACATACAACCACAACGTGAGTGATGAATATAAATAATTATTTTTCTACAATACCATCATAAATCTAATATTATGGAGAAAATAAACCCGAATAAGTATAATATTTGTGAAGAAATTTAAGTAAACGACTTAGGAAAGTACAAAGATATTTGTAGGCTGTCAGACACAAACCAACAAAGAACCAATTCAAACCACCCAAAACATGATATATGATAAACCGAAGGGAAAATGGTTCAAAAAAACCTCCATTTTTAAAATATGTTCATTTAATACCTAATCTTTTGAAATTTTCGTTGTAATCATCCAAAAACACAAAAGTGTTCAAATAAATAACACACTTTTCAAAAAGTGTTCATTTAGAGCCCTAATTATTTTCTCATCAAATTGTTGAAATATATTTATAATTATGTTAACATGATGATAAAATAGCATTTAAACTTCAAAACTGATCAGATAAATAAATCATTTAAACATGTAATTTGAAACTCATCCTAATTTTAAACTCGTCCTAATTGATACCAAGAGGAACCTTAGAGAGAAAAGAGCCGTCGTCACATCATCATCCTCATCTCCTTCCCGGTGGTTGAGGCTCCTCCTCGCCGCCGGGAGGGCTCTTTCCCTTCTCTTCTTCTCTTCTTCTCTTTCGTCTCTGACAACCCTTTGTCAAGTTCATGTTCTTGAAGACAGTGATTTGATTATCTTCGACCATTCAATCCCTCAGATTCCCCGGATCCTCCACCGCGGGATCTCCTCCTCTCTGGGGGTAGATCGCTCTCATTGGAAGCAATGCTATTATTTCCATCTCCAGTCTTCTTTCTCTCTGCCCTCAAATATTTGGACTCACCAATGAGCACTACTTCTCCTTTACTCAGGAATTGCTTTGGAAACTTGCTTGGCGATCCCTTTTTATGCCGCCTTGGTGTGTATTTGGCAGTATATTGGCCTAATACCTCCAATTCTCATCTGATTTTTTCAGTGAAAGTTTGATGGCTTTCTTCTCCGGGGCACCGTCTTTGGTGGACGCTGGTTTCCTACTCCGGGGCACTGTCTGTGGTGGGCGATGGCTTCCTATTCCGGGGCACCGTCTGTGGTGGACGCTGCCTACGCTATACACTCAAGTGATGTCAAAAACTCAAGCCAAGTTCCTATGTTGGGAGTGGGCTCTTGAGAGCATGTGAATCTTCACAAACCATGTGGATCGTTTATTCCAGGAGGCAACAAGGATTATCTAGATATCTTTATTGATAAGATAGTGATTTGTCCTTGTTTTCCCTTTGTTTTTTTCACCATTAGGTGTGTTGTTATGTCTTGCTTCTGGTTAGTGATTAATAATATATCAGACGATTAAAAAAAAACATGTAATTTAACTAATTTTAAGAACCAAATTCAAAATAACCTGATTATCCCTCGAGGTTGGTTATAGATGTGGTTCCTTAAAGATACAATGTATTGTTATTTTGGCTCTCGTTGAGTCCTAGAGATTGTTCGCTCTGCGTGCAAGTTTACAACCACTTGTGTTGTATTAATGTATCGCCGCTACACCAGAAAAGAGAAAGGTAAAGGCCTTGCACCTTCACACCGTTGGGTTAGAGAGCCCCTGAAGACTTGATCTCTGAAACCAAATGGACGTTAATTGGGCGTGTATTGAACCCTAATATTCAACATCCTATGACTCTCATTGGGTTTATGATTCAGTTATGGAATCTTGAAGGCAGAGTTATTGGTAAGGCAATCGGAACAGATAGATTCCGATTTAAGTTCACAAATGAAGCGGATCTGCTTGAAGTTATGGATTGTACTTTGTTTCATTACAGAGGATGGATATTTGTGTTACAACTTTATTTCATTGTTTCTCTATGTCACATGAGCTGAAAACATCTCCTGAAAACGATAAACATTTGGGGACAAAGGATATTAAGCAAGGGCTGAATCAAAATGACACTTTGACTCGGTTGGAAATTGATCGCAAGAGACATGAGGTATCCACCTCGTCACAGCCAGCATGATGATGCCTTTTGGTCCACACATGATTCTCGTTATCGAGATGAGATTGTCTCTCCAAGATCGCAGTGGTCATATGGATTATAATTATAGCCAACGTAACTCGGGTTATTATGGATCGCAAAGATCTTTCCACTCTACCTCCCATTATCAACCAAAATATGTATCTCGTACTGAAACAAAGAAATTTGACATAAAGAAAAATCTTCATGGGGCTCTAAATGAATATTTTTTTAGAAGTGTGATATTTATTTGAACACTTTTGTGTTTTTGGATGATTAAAGCAAACATTTTAAACATTTGGGTATTAAATGAACACATTGAAAAAGTGGATGTTTTTTTTAACCATTCTCCCTAAACCGAACAATGACTCTGCGAATTAAGAAACAAAATCTTGACTCATTTGCTTCTTCTTAAATATAAGTGCTGGAGAAGAAGATTATTCACTGCTACTTACACTCCGATGGCCCCTCACCTTCCGCAGGTTGACTCTCTCCATACTTCTGTTCAAAGAGAAATGAGCTGTTAGCAAAAGCAGTTGAATGACTAAACAAAGTTATTATCATGTGGTCGAGACTGAGTGATTGTTACCTTGTGCCCACTTGATGACTGCAACCAAACAAAGAGCAAACATACCACAGAAATCAGTTTCCGATCTTTCGAATTTTATCCTTCTACATAGACACATATTTCAGTCCCTTCAACAGAAGAACTTCCTTGAACGTCCCGATTTCTCGTAAAGCAATTGTGATTTTTTTCATTACATGACCTGAGCCAGATTTCGTCAGATAAATGTCCAGAACTGAAATTACTAAAGATCAGAAGAAATAAACATAGGAGGGTACCTCCAAAGTCCAAAGGCAACACATATGGGGTCCTTATGACCTCTTGGTAAAGATAAAGTGCATTTATAAGGACAAAATTTACCTTGTCCTCAATCTGAGATATCTCAGAGGTAGAAGGTGCTCTTGGTGCTCCGAAGAAGCTCTGTTCACGATCTACATAAGGAGAAGCTTCATTTGAGTAAGAAAACTCACCGACAATCCCTTAGCCGACAATCCATAAACAGAGATCACTTGTTCATTTATCCACCCAAATGTTAGAATGTCGGTGAGTTTAGTTTTTGTATATTTGCTTGATAAAGTTTCAGATGGTTGGTTTTCTAATTCCAAATTTTCTTTCTCCATGGCTAGAGATTCTCTCATTGGTTTTGTTTTTAAGCGAGAGAAGATTCAAAAGACAATACTTGTCATTTTGATGTATATCAATGTCCATGTGTATGTTTATGTCTTATGACCCATTCTTCCTTATAAACATGAACAATGGGTGAAATTGAGTCATCTGGAGACATAAAGGTAATAAACAGTCAAAGCCAGGACCACGCAAGCAAGACCCTACAATCTTTGACCATACAAGCAAGACCCTTCATACAGAGGAGGAATCAAAACAATACGTGCAAAAAAAATTAAGAACTAAGTCTATAAGAAAGATGCAGGAACATCAAAGACTACTTTTGCTTGTGGTAAAGTATCAGCATTTTTTTGCTTTTACAAATTCCTTGTTGTAAGATGAAATCAAGTGAGAAAAGAATGCATACCCTGTCATAACTCTTGACATCAGTGTACCTAATAATAAGGGGCTCAATCTTTATGGCCATTCCTGAAAGTGACGGCAAATAATCACAGCCACTTAATATGCACATCTCGAGAACCATCTGGCTTGAAAAGCCATAAAGACTGAGCCCCTTATTATTAGGTAGCTTGGAGGCTTGAAACTCAACAACATGACCAAACTTGTCCATTTTAAAAATAATCTGCAACATAAAAATTGACAGTTGAAGGCAGAGATGACTAAACACCGGAATGGACAAGGAAATGATATTATATCTATCAGTAAAGGGAAGAGTAAATATTGATGGTCTGAGCAAAATGTAACAGAAAGCTTAAACTTGAGCAGACGAAAGGTATGAGATCTGAATCCATGGTAGGTGGCCTCAACATGCTTATTGATAGCCAAGAAATCCATTTGTGCATCAGCCTCACAAGGAGCGACAACGTAATCAACATTCTCCTACCTCAGAACTTGCCACACACACAAAAAACTCGATAAAGGCATGTGCTCTGTACTATGCATCACACAGTTTAACTCATGTATCTAAAATTCTAACTAAGGCAACCATAATCATATGCAACAACGGAGCAGAATTTTTTTATAATCAAAGCATACTTCTTCATATGAATACCTATTTTCTTTAGACCATAAGCCTACATACATTCCTCCATCAAAGCATTAGCACCATCTAAACATTCTTATTTACATAGCACCATTGAGCTGACAAAAAGAATAAGTCTTTAGCCATATAAGA
Organism: Aurinia saxatilis; assembly: GCA_900406295.1. NCBI lineage: Eukaryota > Viridiplantae > Streptophyta > Magnoliopsida > Brassicales > Brassicaceae > Aurinia > Aurinia saxatilis. The sequence continues at coordinate 5,952 of OVAP01003994.1, read as the reverse complement.
CAACAACAAAACCATAACTACAAATCTCCATAGTTGAGTTTGTACATGTCTAAGTGTCTAAGCCTAAGATGACACCTAATCTGGGAATCCGAATACAAAAAACTCAAAACTGGAATATGATATCCTGAATATATCTCCCTGGAAATTTCTGCACAAAAGAGGAATGATTTGCTCTTGGAGATTCAGTTGTTTGTCGGGTTCCAGGCTTGGCTGCGAATTCTAGCTGTTGTAATTCGACTAAATAGAAATCAAACTCAAAATTACAATTCGACAGAAAAAAACATATATGTTAGGAACTCGGGTAGAGGAAGCAGCAGCTCCCATAATCATACATACCAAAGATTTGGCTCCTTCTTCAACAGGAAGCATCAGTTCCCGAATCCATCTGAGCCCCTGCGTCGAAACAATCGTATTAGAGATTTGAGGAACTCGGGTACAGGAAGGCGTACCCAAAAATTCCCAAAATCAATTCGAGATCGTTTCCAGAAATTGGAAAGATGAATAAACTTGAATTCATGAGAGGAACAAAAGTTAATTAATGGACTTTCAGATGTTAAAGAAACATTTTTCGTTAAAATCGATCATGAAAAGAATGAAGAATTATCACCAATATCGCCAAAGAATCTCCCAAAAATTAATTTCTAAAATCATTTCTAAAGTATAGGTCAGAGTTTCATAGCCAACTTTACTTTTGTGAAATGATATGTGGACAAAAATCAGTAAAGTTACTTCTCTATTAATATATGGTAGGATGTGTGCAAATAACATGTTATGTGTACAAATTATTTGATATGTTTTGGTATATCTTGATATCATTATTTATTGTACTATAATTTTTGGAATAAAATTACATGAATGAATAACAAATTATTAACATAATTATATTATTTGTTATATTTGCATATCTCTTGATATTAGTATTTGTAACATGATATTTTGTATCACGCATACAACTACGTGCCTAGCTATGATGTATTTTGCATTTAATGAGCATGACGTACGATGTGTCATACGTTCGATGTGTCATCGGTTTCACCCGTTTCTCATTCACGTGATGCATTTATAGAAGCAATTAATTGTATTACAGCTGAATTACGATGTATTGGATGGACACTACAATATATGAGAGATCTTCATTATGGGTCCATAATCATAACATCGGATTGTACTGCAGAATTGGAGGCGATTTCTAAACCTTCAACTTGGCCTAAATACTGGTTTTTACTTCACTCCATTCAGGAATTCAGTTCACATTTCTCTTCGGTATCTTATGAGCTCATCCATCCTAATGTCAACATAATAGCCAGAGATATTGCATCCAGTGTGCTTGGTGATGGTTGGTTTCAATCTTATATGTCGTTAGGCGGACCAAGTTGGCTCCATGACAAAATCTATAGAGAGACAATGAATCGACATTAGGAATCTTTATGGTTAAAATTGTGTAGTTGAGCACTGGTTTTCCTAGTTTATAAGTTGTTTGTTGTTCGATCCTTTGGATTCATACTCTTAATATTAACTAGGGCAGTTGCCCGCACCCTGTGCAGGCTCGAAATGTATTCGATTATAAGAATAAAAACTTTGTTTTGTGTTTTAACGATATTAGAAAATAAAGAACAAAAAGGTATATATGCGGAAAATGTAAAGTACATACTCATAAAATGTCAAGGAAAACTAAAGTAAATTGTTGAAAACCTTTGTGTAGATAAGGTTCATGGTTTTCTTTTGTTCCTTTTTGTTTTTATCCATAATCAGAACTTTAGGTCATGTCCTGGATTTAACTTTGGATAACACGACATACATTATGTCCATGTGAAAAAACTGACATATGTATATATATTCCGACACTTTCGAGTGTTTAAAAAGATGATTACCTTTGTAAATTTGAAAATCTTATGGTTTGGGCATATGTGTCCATTTAGCTAAGGAGGCATCATTCCTACTACAATTTAATACATTCCTTATATATGAGTCTAGTTTCCTCTGGTCTGTCCCGAAATCTTGATTTATTATGTGAGATCACAAATAATTTCTTATCAATCATTCAATTGAATATATATTTTTTTTATTATTGCTCAAATCATTGTGGCATTTACTTCTATAATTTTTTTTTTAATATTGTGTATTAGGTTTTGATAGATTGCGATTAAGATTCCTATAAATTACTAATCAGAAAAGTTGATTTTTTCGTAATTAAACTTCTTTATTACACATTATGTTACAGTAATTTATTATGTATGAGTCGTTAAATCGTGAAAAAGATTGATAATTAATAGTTTTTTTTAGTGTCTAGCGGAAAGTTTTTTCTTATATTTAAGTGGTTTTGATTGATAGTTTATTATTTTATTTCTTAATTCAAAACAATTGAATCATATTTCGTGCTATTGCTAGAATATATATATATATATATATATGTTAATTAGGTAATTATCAATATATTAACATTTAATTTAATAAACTCAATTTACCCCAGTTTCTGATTATGGGCGATTAAATCATGGTGAAAGATATGTTGATTGTATATGATTATGGAATTTTCGGCAAGTCAATTATATATTTCGTGGATACACTTATGTGTTTGAGTATAGAAACTTCCTTTTGATATTAAAATTAAAATCTTATAAATGGCATGAGAAAAATCAGTAATAATAATTTGTAAATTTAATTAATTCATCAATTTCGTTTTGCTTAATATAGTGTAGTTGAACAGTGAAAGAAATCTAACTCCATCACAAATGTTAGTGAAAGAAATATACATAAATGTAAAGATTAGTGTTATAATCAATAGTGAGTATTTTTTTTTTTTTTTTTGAGTAACATCTACGAAATCTGGGGAGAAGACTATAATAAATTCGAGACGAGTAGGTACTATTTTGAATACTTTGAGTTTTCCCGATTCAAAAATGTGTAATTAATGGTTATATTGTGAGAGAATGACAAATATACCCAATTTTACATATCCGCTAACCACATATAACCACACCCTTTTTTAATCACATATATCCACCCCTTTTTATTTTAATATCATTATACCCTTAATTTACCAAAGATATTTTGCATTATAAATGATATATTTGATAGGGTTTATGATTTTAGGATTTAGGGTTTACTTATGATTTACTTAGGGTTTAGGATTTAGGGTTAAACCCTTATAAACTTAGGATTTTATTTTTAATAACTATTAGGGGTTAATTGTTAGGATTTAGGATTTGTATTTTAGGAGGTTAGGATTTATTAGGGGGTGGAAAAAAAATTTAGGGTTTAGGATTTTAGGGCGTAGGGTTTAAAAACCCTAAACCCTATATCCAAAACCTTAAAACCACATAAATATTTAACATTTAAGTATGGGTATTTTAAACTTCTTACAAAAAAAATAACTAAAAAGAAGGAAGGTGTGTATATGTGATTAATGAGATAAAAAATTGGGTATATGTGGTTAAGCCCTTATTTGTAAGTTGGTAGTAGTGACTAAAATATGAAACAAAATTATTTTGTTTCCCTTACCATTTAAGCACAAAAGTTGGAAACAAATAAATGGATTTGATATTAATGACGAAAGGTTAAAAACCAACGTGATAGGGCATCTCCAATAACAAACCTCATTTTTAGGTCCCCTCAAAATGAGGATAAGATTTCTCAGAATGATTCAATGTGCTCCTCTTCTGATGTAGCTGCAAGTGCGGGTTTTGAAACGTTAATACCCATTCTATATGAATTTCAACATAAAGACTTTGTGTGTTGACCTGATATATCATATATTTTACTCGTTTTTATACTAATAAAACATTTATTTATTTATTTTATCGAGTCTATATATCTTTCTTACTACTAATTGAAAAATAATTTTAATGAAAATCTACTATATATCAACTTATTAGCCAATCAATATGATGATATGTAAATCCCTAACAAAATTTTGATTTTTTTTTTACCATAATTTTCCAGATAAAATCTCCCAAAATATTTGGTCACTTTCTTCATCAATCCATAGTTTAAAACTATTTTTACAAACAATTAAAATTGTAAAGCTGACAAATTCAAGCATATCTGTCTTTACAATTTCTAAATTCTACCCCCTTTTGAATTTGGAGTTTTTTGTGCTACAAACCTTTGTTAATTTCTAAATTCTACCTTCTTTTGAATTTGGAGTTTTTTGTGCTACAAACCTTTGTTCGATTTATTTGGTCGACAAACTTGATTTGTTGTTCCTTCCTAACTATTGACTCCAAAAAACCGGAGCTTATCTTCTCCGTTTGAGTCGTAACCTTTCTCCGGCATGGTGATCGTGATTCGTCCGGCTAATTCGAGTTCAATTTATTAGTGAGCAGGCCAATTTGAGAATTTGGTTAATTTGAAACCTGCTTTTCCAGAGCTGCTTCGTTTTCTTTAACAGAGAAACCTGAAATACTGTTTGATTTGCAGGACGGTAACCAGCGGCAGGTGTATACGTGTAAAGGTTCACCGATCAGCTGAGGTCGCAGCATGAAGGCTGACCTGGCTGATGTGATAACACAGCGGAATAAGTCCAAGTCAAGGTCTGATATGTCCTCCGTCCACCAGTCTCTTGGAACAGAGTGGTGCTCTCTTTTTGCGTAGCCAGGCCTGGTGTACGTATAAGACCAGGATACCCGCAAAACAAAAAGCAAGATTGGATGAATGCTCAAAGATAGCAGATGGACTCTAAAGTGGTATAAGAACAAACCTCTACAGTGGGAGTGAGGATCTTCTCCACGATGGAGTTTATACACTTTCTAATGATTACAAGATTCTCACACCTTTCTGGCAATTTGGCAATGGACTGCAAAATGACAATGGAGTCCTTCTAGCACATTTGTTAGACATGTAAAAGAAAAATGAATTTTAGAGCCACCTGCAATTTGTTAAGTGAAAGAACTCTGGCTGCATATAATCCTGTTTAATCTTATAAGCAAGATGCTTTGGTATGCAAACAAAGTATGCTTTTATACCAAAATTCTAACACTTTTGTCCTTGTTAGTTTATTCATTAGGCATCAGGGATTAGGCAGAACTATAAAGAGAGTCTTAACACTTTGAGAATATATATAATTGACTTTATCCTCAATAAGCTCTTATCTGCAAATCGTGGCTTCTTTGGTCTTTGGTTTGCTCAGCGTGTGGCCATTTGAGGAGAAATGGTCGAAGTAAGAAATAAAATGAAATCGATGGAGGAAACATGGCAAAAGCAAATGTCATCGACTAATCGTTGCAGGTTGACTGTTTCGCTGAATAAGAATGTCCCTCATACTCACTGCATTCTACGCTAAAGTTGACTAAAATGTTCCAATTTTCGCTTACACTCAATCTACAAGAAGTGTATATGAATTTTACATTCATGTTTCATATCTGTAGCTCAATCGTAAAGAAGGAGAGCTTGGGAAAACATGGTTTTTTCCAGTTTCCAGGCAAAGACATGGATCAAGTGAAGAAGAAAGTAACCATTGTATTTTTCTTCCAGTGTTTTTAGTTTCTTAACGGGATCTGATTTTCTATAAAACAAAAAAATACTACACATAAAAGCGTGAAGATGTTTATTGAAGCATTAACATTGGTAAGGGAAAAAGAAGCATCCATTATTAGTAAGATGAAGAGAAGATCAAGATCCTAAAGTAAGATTTATGATAAAGAAATATAATTTGTATGTTTAATTTTGTATGTAAGTGACGTTTGATCATTTAATTTTCAACTTATTTAGGGATGGTGAGCATGAAGTAATAATCGTTCAAGCCAAACACCCTTTCAAGCATGAGTTTTTTTTTTTTTTTTTGTGGTTTGTGNACAGTTTAAAAAACCAATATTTGTAGAATACTGCGGAATTAACAATTTAACCAAGCAAGTACACAAAGTTAAGGAAATAGATAAAATCTAAGAGTGGAGGCCAGATATAATCTCTTTCCTTAACTCAAAGAATCTCCCGTAGTGTGATAGGTTTTTATAG
>OVAP01003992.1:0-12680 GCA_900406295.1 Aurinia saxatilis | reverse complement strand
AAAAAAAAAAAGACCAAGACAAAGACAAAGACAATCACATTTTCCACAAAGCGTAGAATCAAAGCAAAACCAATTGGACAAAAAAAACATCTATATTACCACTAAAATGTTTTCATATAATTACCAAACACCACAAACATTTGATGTTAAACAAGCTATAGAGGATGCAGAGAAAAGAGAAAGATGAAAACAAAGGCACTTGTTGCCGGCTGATGAGGAGGGTGGTTACTAAACTCATGGTCAGTCATCAGAAGGAGAATAAGCCTGTGAAGAAGAAACTTATCAAGAAGGAATCAAAGTCTGATATCACAATTCATTTTAAGCAAAGAGAAGACTCTGAAGATAATGATTCCTCTAGAGAGAGGGTGATCATGCTAGTTAATGGTGGTGATAATGGCACAAAGAAGATGATACATGAAAAAGAGAAGAGGATGGTGAGTGAAGCAAACTTTATACGACCTGTTGCTAAGCTTGAAGATGGGACATCACAGCCTCAGAGACATCTCAAACCGCTTTTGAGTGATATTAACAAGAGATCAGATGCTTTTATTCAAAGTAGGCTCGAGAAGATGAGAAAAAACTTATAGCCTAAACGCACAACATAGTATCATATTTACATATGATATTCATGAATTCATTTTTTAAGAAACATTTATATATATTGCTTGCATTCTTGTTTAATAACATTGTGTACTCAGACTTGTATTTTTTAATATTATCTACAATAACTTTCTTCAAAGGTGTACCAAACTTTTAGCATGTAAAGTATTGTCTATGTTTGTTTGTTTGTCTTAAACCATGCTTCATTTTGTGTCACTTTCACTTGGATGACCAAAGAAACAACAGATGAACAAGCATACGTATTTATAATACTTGCAAGTATCCAAAATTAGGTTCCAATCCACATATGTAAACAAGATGTTTAAAACATTTGATCTGTTCTAAGGATCAAACATACTTATTTATAATACTCTTTTGTTATTTCCTTTTTCTTAAGTTGAAACTGGAGGGTATATATGTAGATACAAACATGATGTATACAGAACAAGTGGATGATGGTAAGCAAAAATATGTACAGAGAAACATGCCTTCTCGCATACAAACTTATCAACTCACACTCGTCTCATCCTTCTCATGTATCCCTCTTATATAAACACAATGTACTGATATAGTAGCATAACACAAAGATATACCATAATTCGCTAGTTGACAATCATGAGTGGAACAAGGCCATGGCTAGTTATCTTGGTGATCTACGCCGCGTTTGGTGTGGGAATGTGCAACATTCTGTGGTGCCATGGAGGTGGAGAAGTACTGTGAGAANCCGCGTTTGGTGTGGGAATGTGCAACATTCTGTGGTGCCATGGAGGTGGAGAAGTACTGTGAGAAAAAATGCGAGCAGCACAGCTTCCGTCTCCGACAAGTAACATTGATCAACAACAAGGAGAAAGAGAAATGCAAAGGTACTTGCTATGCTTACTACATCATAGCAATTATGATGAATACTATACAAGGAGAAGAAGCTATTTGGGTTTGGAAAGAGCTATTATGCAATCATAAATAAATAAGTGAAATGTTCAGAAATCAGACAAGCTAGAGTACATGTGTAAGAAAGATATCATAAGTAAAACAAAGCCTAAATGGTTTTGAATTTTGACTCTATTGCTGATGAGACACAGATAGTAGGTGTCAAAGCCACTTAAAACAACGTGCGTCAATTGAATGGACTGTAAATTTTATCTTTAATTTATTCAGATTATAAGAAATGAAGGTAATAAGAGTGAGGAAGAAGAACCTCTCAAATTCGATGAACCATATATATTAGAGTTATCAAAACTTGTATTTTAGTATGTTGGATTTGGACACGAGGATGCTTAGAGGTGAGGCATGATGTACAAGTGGATGATCAAAAGGGTCTTGATCAACACGTAGAATCTTGCATGTCATCTCATGGAACTATATAGTATAACACAAAGACTATCACATAATAACAACAAAATAATCATATAACAGCCTTCACAAATCATAACCATGAGTGCAACAAAACCAAGATTAGTAATTTTGTTCACTATACTAGTGTGGTCAGCAAGTGCAACAATCTCAAGCGCAGTATATGATCCTTTTTGTGAGGCGTTTTGCAAACCCTTTTTAGAAGATGGAGTTGGACTCTACCAACGTTGCAGGAAGGTTTGTCCCGAAACCAATTCCTTGTTAGAGAGACAAGAAGCAGAGGAACGTTTTGATGGTTTTGCTGATTCAGTGTGTGGCAACAGATGCAGTTCCTACACAGAACCAGAGTCCCATAAAAGATGCATCCAAAAATGCATTAGGTCTTTGATTGGAAAGAAGATGAAGAACGAGGCAATTTGCGAGTCATCATGCACTATTATTCAAGAGAAACCCTTTACTATGAGGTGCACAAGAGTTTGTCATGAGAGAGTTCCTGGTGGAAATCAACTCGCTTACTAAATAACAAATCTGTTTTTTCTTCTTCGTAAACAACTAAATATAATCTCTTATGAGATATGTAATGAATAAATTGTCTTTTGTAAAAAAATCTACTTCATTATAAACGTTTTACTCAAAAAGAGTGAATGAAGAAGAGGCTAGAGAAATTCTATGAACAGAATACATAAAAGCGGTGTCGAATCGTTATTTTGTTGCTATTGGGCTTTATCAGTTTATGCGGGCCTTAAAACTATAAGAAGTTCTGTTTAGCCCAATCAACACTAAAAGATAAGCGCGCGTGGAAGTACAAGTAACTTTTACACACTCGCAAAATACGCGCGTGTAATCCACCGCCCACAAAAGCCCTGACTATAGTCTACGATTTTCGTGGATTTTTGGTAAATCTGAGAATCTGGGCGCGTGAGGAGATTTTTATTTTTTTTTTTAAATTGAAAATCGAACCACGTGTTCGGTCGTAGAACTGGAATCCACAGTTTCCTAGTATTTGCAATTCCGGTTCAAGTTAATCGAAACAGAGATTAAGAAGAGAACCAACCACAAAAGATAGATCACTCAGTAACCTTTCACTTTGAACAATTGTACTTGAGTTTCACAGAAGCAGCTTAGCTTCGTCACAAGAAAAGCCCTTTAAAACTAATACTTAGCTTAATTCATAAGTCTTAAACTAAAATCAAACCTACACAAATTCCCAAATGCATTAAAACTAAAGGAGCAGAATGAAAAGGTAGGAAGTGTGGATTACTCAATCACATTATTCTTGGCTAAGCTTGGAGCTACTCTTCTCTGAAGTAGCATTACCACTACTAATAGGAGACCCAAACTTAGCATCAGGAGGAACAGTATCTTCCATCACCTTTGGGACAGTGAAATTGAAGTCACCAAGCGGCGCATTCTTGAACTCCGGATTAGCTTCAACGAACGCAGCAATTTCATTCCGGCTCCTCAGCTTCTTCCCCGTTGGAGTAATGTAGTAAGTATCCATCTTAGAGTAGTCCTTCCTCAAAACCAAGCTCCTCTTGAAACCTTTAGGCGTTTTGGGAACACCAGGCTTGTCGATAGCCCACGTTCTCGTAGAATCATAGTCGATATCCGCAGGCTCTTCACACGAAACTTGTTTCTTCTCACAACTAAAAGGATCCTCAAGCATTCTACTTCGGATGTCCTCGTACTCGTCCTGAGTATCAATCACCCTCCACTTGAGACACTTCTCGCATTGCGCCGCGTAAGTATCAATCATCCTCCCTGGAGCAACGTCCTTCTGCAATTCATTCTCAGCCAAACAAAGACAAAAGACAACTTTAACCGATCCACAAGACAACCACAACCACAACAAATTCTACGAAAACCAAAACCCTAAACCCAAAATTTCAAGCCTAAGCTGGAATCACAAATCGAAACCCCAAAAATTAAGAAACCTAGAATACAATCAAAAGGGCTTCTCACACTTTTTCCATCATTACTATATACAATAACAGATCTGAGCTCAGAGACACAATTCAAATGACATGCACTAATCACAAATCATAACGTTCTAAGTCTAATTACGAAACAAACAATCCCGAAAACAGAACCAAATCGAAACAACAAAAAATTCTATATCATAGAAGTAAATTAGGTTAAGTACCTTCGCTTTAGGTTTCGGAGATTTCCCGATCTCTTCCTCCTCCATTCGCACTTCGTCCAGACACGACCTGATTATTTCAAAGCTACACACGAACAGTCGAACACGAACAAGTTCTGTAAAAAAATCTTTAATAGCTTCTCGTAACTCTAAATACTACTCGACTATGTTACAAAATAATAATCACAAAGGCTTGTACCAAATTCCGTAACAGTCCAATCAATAATCAACACGTGAGTTTTAAAGAATTTTGGGCTTTAATAAGGCCCAGTACTTGAGCAAACAAACAAAAAATTGATGATGGGCCTTACTACAAATTTTGTTCCCGGAAAATTAGGAAAAAAAACAAACAAAAGTTAAATTTCTAATGATCATCTTCTTGACTGATTCTAACAGTTCCGATACGAAGTCCTTCACGTCCACGAACACTAATAATCTCCGGTAAATCAACTGCCACGCTGGCAATCTCTAACCGTCCTTCACTTCTCACTCTCCTATGATGAAATCTCGGCCGTCCATTACAATCTAACGTCGTCAGAAACGGTGGCATTTCTCCTCTCCTTTTCTTCTTCGTCGCCACCGTCGTATGCGGCGGATGCGGCGGAGCGTTTGATTTCGACGATTGAGTTAGTAACGGCGGTCCGGATTCCCCCCACGGCGATGTTTTGCCGTAGAAACTGTTACTGTTCTGAGAAGAGCACGAGAAGAATTCGTGATCGGAGGTAGATCTCACGACGGTGAAGCTTTGTAGAGATTCATTACAGGAATCGATCGGAGTGCTCCATCGACGTCGGTGTGAATGTGTTGGTGTGTATTCTTCTGGTGACGACGGTGGCCGGATTTTTTCTTCTTCTTCTCCGGTGAGAAACGACGTCATCGTTAACATAATAACCGCTTCTCTCTGTTTTCTTCTCTGCCATGATGATGATCGCAACTTTGGATTACAACAACCATCTTTTCGGAAGTTACGCTTTTGGGCCTTTTCTTCGATATATAGTTTTTGGTGGGCCCAGTCCGAGATATATTTTGCCGGCGTCGCAAATAAAGATCATACTGTATTTTTTACTATGGGCTTATAATACACGGATATTGAAAGCCCAGTAGATCCTTCGCTTTTGGTTTCTGTCTCTACACGGATATTCAGAGCCCAATGGATCCATGTAGTCGATTCGAACACTATAGTATTGGTTGATCCATGTGATATTTTTCTGTTTTCCTCCAAACCTGTCTCTACTCTCTAGCTTGTTTCAACATAAAAATATGATTTCTTAAATGATCATGGTCTGTACAACATGTAACCATGCATGTCAGATATCGTAATTTGTAACATTTGGTTAAATTAAAGTCTTGCTCATGGGTTAAAATAAAGTATAATCTTTTGGACTTGATGTCACTAAGAAGAGAGACAAGAAAAGTGAGAACATTATGACGAGTTGATGATGCATGCAGGTGATATCAGAGAGGATTCATAATAATGGATATATATTTGTAGTATATAGAGTTTTGAGGATTTCAAGATGCATGAAACTATGAAAGGTTCGTGTCTTATTCTTTGTAACTCTAGGGTTTAGGTAGTAGGCTAATAAAGACAATAATATCATCGTTGTTCAGTGCTTTTGAGTTTTGTCTTTTCTTTCTTTTTCTTCTCTCTCATTTTTTTGTTTTACTATTTTTCTTCCTTTTTTATGAAACATCTGCATGTCTATAATACTTTCCATTCGGAGTATTTTCTCTTTACCTCTCTTCTAGGTCTTTCTTCTGTTTCTATAAGGTCGAGCTGGACTTTTCTTGTTCGATTTTGGGTAATGTGTTGTGTTGTATATGTTTTCATGTTTTAGACCCATAAAAATGAAATTAAAAATGATATATTATTCGAGTTATAGCTTATTTGTATATCAAGAGGGATATGTATATATGATCATGGTGTTTTTTTTTGTGTGTGGGGTTAGGTTTGGCTACGGTTTGTTTATAGTATAATACTTATGCAACTAAATGAAACCAAATTGTTTATACTTANTATCAAGAGGGATATGTATATATGATCATGGTGTTTTTTTTTGTGTGTGGGGGTAGGTTTGGCTACGGTTTGTTTATATAATACTTATGCAACTAAATGAAACCAAATTGTTTATACTTCTTGGTTTCGGTTTTAGATTTGACTCTTTAGACACGTGTTCCAGTTATATAGGGCTTGGTCTGATCGAGTTTGTTTGGTATTGTTAATGTGAATTGAGAAAAAGTGATTCCAAAAGCAATTGACACTTTTTGAAAAAAAAATGAAAGATTCCTCAAACCAAAACCTTTAAGCTTCAAAGTTGGTTAGATGATGTCTAAATATAATAGCTTTGTTATTTTGGATCCAAAGCATTGAATATAGTCCACAAACGACAAAGCCAATAACATTGACAAAAGAAAGAATCTTAATGTAAACGACAAATTAATGACTTATGGAGAAATCAGAAGATGTTGATAATTCACCAAACAAGTTTAAGTTATTCAGAATTAAAAGCAACAAAACTAAAATGAGAGCGACTATTTTGTTACAAAATTCCAAGAACATTTTCCAAACACGTAACATTAATTTATTTATCATCATTAGTAAAATTAAAAAGTTCACAATAAATTAAAATGAAGAGACACTCTCCCCAAGTAATTGCCAAGACAAGTTCATTACAAGACAAACGAAGAGTCTTTGTCATACACGGCATCAATAAGCCAAAAGTTTGGTCATAAATGCTTTGACAAGATGAAAAAATAAAATAAAAACAATACTACTCGTATTAGAAAACTATTTTTTGAAAGATCCATGCAAGGCGGTGACTAAAAAGTCAAATGTTAATCGGGAAAATAAAACTTTATATTCAAAGTAAGAAGTTACCTATAAATTTCGTAACATGTTACTTATTTCTTGCACTATATGTGTAAGAAGAAAACTTAACCAAACAAAGGAGAAAGATTGCTTTTTCTTTTCCCTCAGAGCCTCCAATGTCCCTACCACTTGGCATCCATAAGAAAAGAAAGTATATAATAAAGACAATCACACATAAGCCATGGTTTATAAATAGTATTATTATTATAAAGAAATGTAGAAATTATATATAGAAACAAACATATGTAGACAAAAGAGATTGTTTTCTCTAAAGAGGGGGTCCATGTTGATCCTCCCAAAATTCATAACCACTACAAGGAAACACCAACAAAAGAAAAATTCCTAATAAAATACATGCATATAGAAGAAGCATGCCAAAGAAAAACTAAAACTATTCAAAATGGAATAATAAGGGGAAAAAAGAAAGAAAAAAAAAACCATTGTTGATTTTGACATTTTTGTCCAATCATTATTTAATATATAAATCTTGGTTGTGTAAGCCTTTTTCTCATTTGGGTGGATGGGGTTTGGTTTTAGCATTATGAAGCTTTTGCCTCAAATGCACACACAACACTTGTCTTTTCTCTTCTTTCACATTTATTTCTTCTTCACTCAAAAACGCCATTGCCACATGTCTCCTTAGGGTTTTCACTTAGACCATTGGATCTTTCTTTTTATGTGTGTTTCATAATTGTAGCAAAGATAGAGCAAATGCTTGAAGAGGCTTAGAAGGCCAAAAAGAAGAGGATTCAAAAGATTTTGTCTTGTCTTTTGTAAGCCAAAAACTATTGTGAATGCATGAACTAAAACAAGTAGATAAGCTAAAACCACAAAGACGTACTCTTTTCTATTTATAGCATAAGGACACAAAAGGTGATAGATATAAACATACAAATCCATACCAAGGATAAGTTTTTTTTTTTTTCACAAACATGGTGAAGACAAATTAGTAGTCTTGTAATTTACCCTCCTGTACTCTAGAACCAATTAAAGACTACCCACACTACTACGCAAACAAAGTACCATCTCTCCGGTTACGCCCTTAACCAAAAAGATGCCATTAACCGAATTGGTTTCTACTTCTGGCTCAACCAAGAAGGATCTCACAACAAGCCAGACTTATGATGCTTCAGGAGACCAACAAAAGACACAAAAACCTACAATACTACTTGTGGAAACTGTACAAAAAGACACATCAAAGGCAAAACACAACCGATCCTCTAATCCTCTTCTTCTGCTTCTCTTTTATGTATATATCAGCACCACCATAAGCAGACCTTCTTGTTGCTATGGAGTCAGAAGCAAAGGACTTGACTTGCTTTGACAATCCTCTACTGAGTGAACAAACTTCTTCAATTCATCCATAAGACAGTGAAAGTGATCATTATTAGGCAAGAAGTAAAACCCAATAGTAGCTTGCTTCAAGTACAAAAGATTAACTTCATGACCAGTCTTCTTAAGCCCTTTCACATAAGCCAATTGCCAATCTTGCATAAGATCCAAACCAGCCACAACCACAAGACTCTTGGGAAACTCAACACCTTCAAAACTATCACCTCTAGGACCAAAAGGATTACAAGCAGGATGATCTCTATCTTCACCTTCAGGTAAATAAGCTCTCCAATACCAATCACGATCTTGAATAGTCACAAAGTACTTCCCATCAAGACTCTTCTCAGACTCAGTCCTCTCTTGCCCACCAAACATAGGATGAAGCAGAACATTCCCCAAAACTTTAACACCTTCTCTACTAGCTCTCACAGCAACATTATGAGCTATGTTACCTCCAGAGCTATCACCAGCCAAGTAAACATAAACATTGTTATCCACACCACTCTGAAGCCAGATTCTAGACTTGACCCATTTAAGAGCATTCCAACCATCATCATAAGCACAAGGGTAACGATGCTCAGGTGATCTCCGGTAATCAACAGAGACAACAACAACACCACAAATACTCACAAGCCTCCGACAGAAAGTATCATAGATAGCACTATTAGCTGAAGAGTGAGTGAAGCTACCTCCATGGAAGAAGATCAAAACAGGAACAATCTCAGTGTTACTAAGAGGCTTCGTTAACTCAATCTCACCACTCGTTGTAGTAGTAGTAGTAGAAGAAGGTTGGTAGATTCTGGTTAAGAGATTGGTGGTTGTGTCGACATGGTCGAAGGAGAAGACACCATCTACCGGAAAAGAGTTTGCAGGGACTTTACGGTCGAGAAACTCGGCGAGGTCACGGTTAAAAGAACCGTCGGGACGACGGAGGATGTTGTAAGCTAGCTTGAAATTGGAAATGAGGACCCATGTGTTGAGTGGGACAATTCTCTACAGAAACAACAAAAAAAAAAAGACAAGATTTTTGGTTTAGATGGGACGTCTTAGATTTTGTTTATTTTTGGGTATAAATAATAAAAACATAGTCCGTACGATGATGAATCTATGATTATGATGATGATCTTCTTCATGATAATAATAAAGCTGGGATTTTTAAGAAAAAACCCAAAAACAGAAATCGAAAGAAAAGAAAGTTAGTACCTTGCATTCGTTGAGATTAACTTCGTTACCACCAGCCATATTTATCAATCTCTAGAGGGCTTTTTTGAAAGAGTTTTTAAGTGAAATGATTTTAAACCATTAGTCGATTTTGATGGAGAGGAAATTGGAAAAACCAGAAGGAAAAAGATGAGATNGGGGGGGGGGGGGGGGGGGGGGGGGGTTGGAGAAAAAAAAAAGGGAAGGTAGACAAAAAGGTACAGAGAGCTTTGTATTTGAGAAAGGAGGAGTCAAAGGTGAGAGAGAGGAGGAGGAAGATGAAGAAGGAGGAGAAAATGAGAAATGAAGGATCGGACGGTGAGGACTCAGTAATACTGTTTCGATATGTGGGATCCACACCTACTACTATCCACTTTTTTTTTTTTATATATACGACGATAAGGTTAATATTTTTTGTTCAGTGTAATTAGGAGTAATTAGTTTCAGTCGGCTGATTTAATTTTTAAAATAATAATTAGGGGGGGAAGTCATTATTATTAATTTGTGTAAATGTATAAATTAAAGAATGGGACACGGTGGCATGTGAAGAGAGAGAGGGGATTGGCTAATTGGCACGCCAGTCCTGACACGCTCCCTTCATTAGTGCTCCTTTTGACCACCCCCTCTTCTCTTTTTTTACATTTTTTTTCTCCCTTTGCTACTATATACTAAAATATTACCCATTTGTTTTAAATAGTTAAAAAAAAAAAAAACAGCTTGTTTAAATAGTTTCCGACATTTTCATTATTGTTGTTTCTAGTTTTCAATTGTGTAAACGCAACAGTTTATGGAACAGTTTATGGTATTATATATTTTTAATTAATAATTCCTGTTATGTGTTGGCAGAGACATTATGTTTGTTCCAATTGTTTTTTTTTTAATATAACTTTGTCTCAATTTTTTTAATATGCAAATAGATATTCTATATATTATCTCATGGAAATTTTGTGGTTCTTTTTTTTTTTTTTTGTGGATTAAATGTTAAATTTCATTCCAAAAAAGACTGTTTTTGTACATGGATCAAAACTTTGAAACTCCAACTTAATCTACTAACTTCTATTTACATTACTCAATTGAGCTATGTACCAAATACTCAATCCTTCTTTCGTAGATTTGTGATTCTACTCCTTATGATGCCATCTACCTTCTTCACTATAGTCTCAAGTCCAACAGAAGTTTCATCATGCCTTCTCCGATTCATTTCTCTCCATATGGTATGAATAACAACTTGAAAACAATACCGAAACAAAAATTTAGTCTTCATATCTTGCTTATTATCTGAGAGTATTTGGAGTAGACACATGATTCAGTTGTTTAATACACAAAAATATAATCAATCCGGTATAAGATTTTGCAATTGTATCAGAAACTAAATTTGCTTACCTTTCTGAATATGCAAAACAATAATTTTAATAGTTTTTTTATAAACATATAAATGTGTGAGCTAATCGCATAGTATAGAACTTAAGTGCACCATATATTTAATTATGGTTAAATGTATTGTATCTCATTTTATATGAAGCGGACTATAATTTTACTTTGTATAGTAATTTTAGTATTGGTTGATTCAATGATTTATCACCGTATCTCCACAGTATAATGGAAAAATTACTATCCCGGTTTGAAGATATAGTTAGATAAATNCAATTGTGTAAACGCAACAGTTTATGGAACAGTTTATGGTATTATATATTTTAAATTCATAATTCCTGTTATGTGTTGGCAGAGACATTATGTTTGTTCCAATTGTTTTTTTTAATATAACTTTGTCTCAATTTTTTTAATATGCAAATAGATACTCTATATATTATCGCATGGAAATTTTGTGGTTCTTTTTTTGTGTGGATTAAATGTTAAATTTCATTCCAAAAAATACTGTTTTTGTACATGGAACAAAACTTTGAAACTCCAACTTAATCTACTAACTTCTATTTACATTACTCAATTGAGCTATGTACCAAATAATCAATCCTTCTTCCGTAGATTTGTGATTCTACTCCTTATGATGTCATCTACCTTCTTCACTATAGCCTCAGGTCCAACAGAAGTTTGATCATGCCTTCTCCGATTCCTTTCTCTCCATATAGTATGGATAACAACTTGAAAGCAATACCGAAACAAAACTTTAGTCTTCATATCTGGCTTGTTATCTGAAAGTATTTGGAGTAGACACATGATTCAGTGGTTTAATACATAAAAAGATAATCAATCCGGTATAAAATTTTGCAATTGTATCCGAAACTAAATTTGCTTACCTTTCTGAATATGCAAAACAATAATTTTAATAGTTTTTTTATAAACATGTAAATGTGTGAGCTAATGTAAATGTGTGAGCTAATCGCATAGTATAGAACTTAAGTGCACCATATATTTAATTATGGTTAAATGTATTGTACCTCATTTTATATGAAACGGACTACAATTTTACTTTGTATATTAATTTTAGTGTTGGTTGATTCAATGGTTTATCACCGTATCTCCACAGTAAAATGAAAAATTACTATTCCGGTTTGAAGATATAGTTAGATAATCNGATTTATCACCGTATCTCCACAGTATAATGGAAAAATTACTATCCCGGTTTGAAGATATAGTTAGATAAATTTTGAAGTGGTTTGGTAGCTTGTTGCAGAAAATTTAAATGTATAAATTTGTTTCTTTGTTGAGTATATAATTTAGTAAATAATTTCTTCTTTTGAATAAATTTAACATCTGATTTTATTTTATTTTTAAATAGTGTCATTATTGGAAGCCTTTTTTGTTTATGTAGTAATCTTTTTACTACTTTTATGATGATCTACATATTATTAGGTTTAGAAATTTTAGTAATACATATTATAACTATTTTTAAGCTTTAATTAACTTAATGTTGATATTGGGTTCCATGTGATGGAAAGAAACCGAATTAATCACTTGTGTAAAGACTATTCATCGTAGAGAAAAGAAAAAAGAAGAGAAAGTTCAAAAGATTATTCATCATCTAATGATATAATATATACAAAAGTTTGGTCGTTTATGCAACTTTTTATAATAATTTTTTTTTTTTTTGCCATTCTTTGTTTTTTATATAGATGATGGATTTGTGACTTATGATGGGTGGTGGAAGAGAGTGAGAGGCTCTTTTGGTTTTTTGTCACGTAACTTTATATAATTGTATATAAATGTGAATGCAATTTGTGTATAAATTAA
>OVAP01003991.1:0-15458 GCA_900406295.1 Aurinia saxatilis | reverse complement strand
GTGAGTTTGGTTATATTTGTAGTATTGATATTGAGAAGGGTGGGAGTATCAACAATAGCGATGGTTTCACCATTCCCAGCCATGGCGAGAAGAGAAGAAGAAGAAACAGAGAGGAGCGTCTAAAAATTTTCCTTTTTTTTTTGGTTTAAGGTATCTTTGCTCTGATACCATATAAGATGAGAGGCTGAATGAATCTTATTAGATGATGTAATTACAATATATATACATATTACAGAGATGAGACTAGATTAATCATATTGACATATGTATCCTTTCCATATATATTCCATAGCTGGGTTGTGTTCCCGTGTTTGATGGGAATCATTATGAGCGTTGGAGTTTAAAAATGAAAACATTTTTATAGGCTATCGATCTATGGGATGTCGTGGAGACAGGGATTAAACTAGGACATGAATTTGAAGAAGAGTGTTATGCTTCAGAATGAATGGAGATGAAAGACATGACAGCTCTTTATTTAATCCAAAATGGATTGAGGCGTGGGGTCTCACCATGGATAGTTTCCGCTACATCATCAAAAGAAGCATGGGAAATTTTGCTGGTGAGATATATAGGTGGTCCTCTGTTCCAAGCCAGAAAGCTTCTTGATCGTAAGAAAGAGTATGATAATACGACTATGAGTGATGCGGAAACTATTCATGAATTTGCGAACAAAGAAATGAACCTTGTGTTTTTTATGAAGTCTTGTGGATGGGAGGTTGAAGATAAAGAAGTGGCAAAGAAGATTTTGAGCTCTTTACCCCCAAGATTTGATGGAGTCATGGTTGATGTTGAGAAACCACCTCGTGTTAGTGTCCTGATCGATCACTTGCTAGTTCATGAATACAATACGTACTCGGTTCAAGAGCCTTCCGAAGAATCTCTACATGACGTGACTCAGAGCGAAGTGTCACAGTTGGACGGGATGGACAGATTGATTTCACAGTTGGACACAATTGCACTCGTTTCTCTAATTGTTTCTGCGTTTTGTGTACTTTTGTACTTGTGTTTGCCAAGAGTCTGAATTAGAAAAGTGATTCCAAAAAGAGCCTAAATAACCCATAAGAATTTGGATTTGGTTTGGTTTGGTTTGATTATTTCTACCTGTAGTACACATAATTATCCGAACCAACCGAAAAAATAACAAAACAACAAACTGTAAAAAATTCAAATAATATATCCTAATTGATTACTTATACCTAAATATACTATAAAAAATAGCCGAACAAATCCAAAAATTTAATATTTACCCACCAAAATTTCTTTGGATTTAATTTATGTTTAGGTATCTTTGGTATCCATTCGATTTACTATTCAATTTCAATTTTTTGAGATAATTCATGGGTTCTAATTTATGTTGGGCCGGGGCTGGATGTATTGTGTCGCGTTATTGTGTTATAGAGTCGGCACATAAACAGAGTAAAATATAAGAATAGTATCTTCAACTTTGCTTAGGTTTACAAGATCAGGTACAAAGTCTCTTACAGATGCTGGTAAGTTTTTCTATACTCTGGAATCCTGAAGCTCTAGGGTTTTTGTTGGGCAAAATTCAATAATATTGTCTTTTTGAGTTTGAGGTCTCAATCTCTCGTGGAAATGTTAAAATCTGACCCTTTCTAAAAAAAAGATAATTTCACCAAATTGAGGAGTTGGATTCTTTAGGTTTTAGGGTGGTTTTAAGCATTGTTTGTTTATGTCTCGTTCTAAAGATCTAGAGTTGGTAATTTTACTAGGGTTTATGGTTGGTAAACTGTGGATTCGTTAGTGTGATTATATCGCTGATGAGGTCCTTGCTTTCATCTCGTAGCTATGGAAACTCAGATTCCTGTTTTTAACGGAAACAAGCATGAGATTTGGTGTATAAAGATGAGGACTCTTTTGATGGCTCGTGACCTGTGGGACGTTGTAGAGAGTGGAGTCTTAAAAGATTTGGCTAAGAGACAGAAAGATTTGAGAATCAAGGATATGACTGCTCTTCATGTGCTGCAAATGTCGGTAACAGACTCTATCTTTCTCCGGATAGGAAGAGCTACGTCCTCCAAGCAAGCATGGGAGCTTCTAGAGGCAGAGTTTGGAAAGACCGAGTATATTCATCGTAGGAAAAGGTCGGATCTTGAGAACAAGTATCATACAATGACAATAAAAGACGAGGAAAGCTTTGAAGAGTACATTGAGAAGTTTATGGATGTTGTGATCGGGTTAAAGTTTATGGACGTGACATTCCTGATGATGAGCTCAGCGTTAGGATTCGTCGTAGATTGCCTTCAAGGTTTCTGATACACAAATTTTTATCCTATGTATTTCTAACTGCAAGTGCACAGTAACTAATCAGCTATAGTACTTAAGGATCGAATCCACAAAGATCAAAATAAATATGCAAACTAATCTAATAAATTATAAATAAATGCAAGGCAATTGGTATTTATGTTTTCTAACTGTAGGCAGATACTAGGTGATTTTTAAGAAGGTTTTTATCAATTTAAACAAACGTTAGGCCTTGGGAACTTAAACTAGACTCAGTTCTGAACCATGCTATGAACAGTGTCGATCAACACTGATGTGGTGTCGATCGACACCCTACGTACAAAAACTATGTATCCTTTAACTCTTGGACATGGACAATCCTATCTAGTAAATCCAACTCTCGCTGAGACCTACTAACTTAATTTAAACCCTAGAACAACCAACTCTCGCTGAGAAATCCTATGGAATTCAAATTAGCATTATCAAACCTATTCAATTTGTTCACTAGCAAATCTACACCAAATCTCTTTGAGAGAAGTAGCTCTCTCTTAAATCTGTTTCAGCAATTTATTAGCACTCTCATGCATAATAAATTCCCTATAATCTAAACTCTAGATGGCCAACCTAAAGCATAGCATTAAGAACAACCTAAGAGAAGAGTTAAGTCTGTGGTACATAATTTAAGCTATGGTAAACAGAAAATCATCAAAGTTTAAGAATCATAAACCTAACTAACAAACTACTCAGACATAACTAAGCAATTCATCATGCAAAATCAATAGAACAATAAACTGAATAATACTCTATAGAAAATAAAAAGAGGGTTTAGAGAATTCTTCTCCCTTACAAAACTCTATGAGAATAAAAATATTGTATATGCTTAAACAATTGCTGTAGAAAAGTATTTATAAGGTTCAAGACAAATTTTAAAATTAGGGAATTAGTATAAAAGATTTAGGAAAAAAATCTTGATCTTGAGAAATTAGGAAAGTGATCAAATATATGTGTGGTGTCCATCGACACTTCCTTCTAAACTTGCCAAGTTTCTTCGTTTTCTTTTTTGCCTCTCCAAGATTATTCTATTTTTGCTCCATAATTCTTCTAGATCCTTCTAAAGCTCCAAAACTCGTCCATCCACTTAAAATGACTCTTTTGGACTCTAATAATAGTAATATAGACTCTAAAATAAATATAAGTATAGGTATTATAATAAAAACCGGTAAAATATGAGATATATTAGTTTCACAAAACTGTATTATGGCTTCTTGATAGTGATAAAAAATTTACATCCAGTGAAGTTGCGTACATCATGAAAGACGAGGAAGCCGAATATCGCAGATTTAACAAGGGTGAAGAAGATTCTAACTGTTAGTAAAACAGAGTACCGAGAAGATGAATAAGATGAACTGGGCTCACATATGTTGGACCTACACAACAAACTAGGCCCAAGTCACTCTCCTTCCTCAGAGCTAAACTTTAGATGTTCCCTACATCGGAAAGAGCCACTAGCGCAAGCTAATTATACCGTCTTGGAAAAAATAAAGAGAACCAGAGCATTAATCTCTCATATTACTTTTGTCTGTTGAGTGAGATTTAGGGTCGTGGGTCTTTAGCTCTTGTTCTTATATATTGGTTGTATTGGGGATTCTCTTGATTTATCAAACGATCATCTTATAAAGTCCTTTACTAAAAATCTCTTCTTCTTAATTTTAATATGGTATCAGAGCTTTGAGAACCTTAACTGGTGAATCAATGGCTAATCCTAATCAATTTTATCATTTTCCTTCTTCTCTTCATATCTCAAGTTCTGTTACCGTAAAACTTAATGAAAGTAATTATATCTCATGGAAAACTCAATTTGAGTCTCTCCTACGAAGTAAAAAACTCTTGGGTATTGTGGATGGCTCCATCACTCCTCCTGCAGCAACAATCCAAGCAGCCGATGGTGGTATCACTGCCAATCCACAATATGAAGCATGGGTATGTACTGATCAATTAATTTTGTCATGGCTTTTTAATACTCTCTCTGAAGAAGTCATTGGGTGTGTATATGGTCTCACTACGTCTCATGATGTATGGTCTGCTTTGGAAAATGACTTCAATCAAAGTTCTATTGCCCGTGAATATGATCTCCGTCGCCGGTTATAAGTTATTAATATCAAAGGCAAAGATTTCACCTCCTACTGCACAGAATTCCGAGCTCTTTGTGACCAATTGAGTTCTATTGGTAAACATGTAGATGAAGCTATGAAGGTGTTCAATTTCTTAAATGGTTTAAGCAGTGAGTATGATCCCATTTGCACCGTGTTGCAAATTTTTATATCTCGTCTTCCTCGACCCACCTTTAGTGATATTGTCTCCGAAGTTTCTGGATACGATTCTAAGCTAAAATCTCGTGAAACTGTCTCGGATGCTTCTCCACACCTTGCTTTTAAGGTTCAACTTTCTAACAGTCCAGGAAACTTTCGTGGCTGTAACAGAGGACATGGTTTATCTTCTCCTCGCTTTGGTAGTAACAGAGGAAGAGGAAGTTTCTCAACTAGGGGCAGAGGTTTTTTCGCAGCAAGTTAATGCTTCTGGATGGAATCAGACTTCTCCATCAATTGGTTCTCGTCCAACTTGTCAAATTTGTGGACGGATTGGTCATACAGCTCTTAAATATTGGAATCGATGGGACAATACATATCAAAGTGACGACTTACCACAAGCTCTTTCTACGCTTCATGTTTCTGATCACTCCGGGACAGAATGGTTCCCCGATTCAGGTTCCTCTGCTCATATTATTGCTGCTACTTCTTCTCTACAAACTCCCACTCTTAACCATGGTTCGGGATCTGTCATGGTTGGTAATGGGGAGAGGTTACCCATAACTCATGTTGGGTTCTCGGTAATCTCTACTCCTATAAGTAGCATTCCTTTACTTGATATTCTCGTTTGTCCATCCATTTTAGAAAATTTACTCTCGGTTTCAAATTTATGTAAGGACTATCCTTGTGGTGTGTGTTTTTATGCTAATTGGGTTTATATCATTGATTTGGAAACTCAGAAAGTGGTAACCAAGGGTCCTCGTCAAAATGATCTTTATGTCCTGAAAAATCCGGAGTTTGTGGCTTTCTATTCAAACCGTCAAGTAAGCTCTAGTGAACATGTTTGGCATTAACATCTTGGACATGCTAATCCTCATATTCTGCAGCTTTTGAAGAACATCAAGGCTATAGTTATCAATAAGAGAGATTCTTCTTCCGTTTGTGAACCTTGCCAAATGGGAAAAAGATCAAAATTACCTTTTGTTTCTTCAAATTCTCACTCTTTGGAACCTCTTGATTTGTTACACTGTGATCTTTGGGTTCCATCACCAATTCATTCAGTTCAAGGTTTTAAATATTATGTTGTGTTTGTGGATAATCACTCACGTTTCTCCTGGTTTTTTCTTCTCAAAGCAAAGTCTGATTTCTACAGAACTTTTGTGGCTTTTCAAAAACTTGTAGAAAATCAGTTTACCAAGAAAATAAAAGCCTTTCAAAGTGATGGTGGAGGCGAGTTCATGAGCAATCTGTTTCGCACCTAACATCTCATGGGATTATGCATCGCATATTGTGTCCTTCAACACCTCAACAGAATGGTCTTGCTGAACGAAAGCATCAACATTTTACAGAACTTGCTCTCTCAATGTTATTTCAAAGCAAGACTCCTCTCAAGTCATGGGTTGAAGCTTATTTTACTGCCAATTTCGTGGGAAACTTACTACCATCCACCTCCCTTCAAAATCGAAGTCCACATGAGGTTTTGTTCAAACAGAAGCCAGATTACTCTTTTGTATGGGTTTTTGGTAGTGCTTGTTATCCATGTCTCAGGTCTCACTCAAGTCACAAATTTGAACCTCGTTCACTTCAATGCATCTTTTTGGGATAAAATGCTCAATACAAGGGTTATCGCTTTTGTTTCCTCCAACTGGTCAGATTTACATCTCGCGACATGTCATCTTTGATGAAGACTGTTTTCCGTTTGATGGTCGCTATAAGAATTTTGAGGTTCCTTACTATACACCGCTTCTTAAGGCATGGAAATCAACACCAAATTTTCCTTTGATTTCTTCTTCTTTGCCTACGCTTCCTCCTTTGACTATTCATACTCAAGAACGCAACTCTCACCTCTTGAGATTCCTACCTCTTTTCCTGATATCGATATTGATGCTGTCTTTGAACAATGTTTTGGGTCTACTTGCAGAGAGGCCTCCTCTAATTATGCCCCTGTCTCAAATCTTGATTATGAGTCACCTGATGTTTGTGCTGAGAATCCTCTAAACCTGTTCCACAACGTTCTCACTCCATGACAACTCGGTCTCAATGAGGCATTGTTAAACCAAATCCGAACTATGCTTTACTTGCCACTTCTATTCCAACAATTTCGAAAACTGTTGATGAAGCTTTAAAGCATGATGGTTGGAGAATGACTATGATTGATGAGATGGATTCTCAACACGAGAACCAAACTATGTCTTTGGTTCCGTTCAAGTCTGATATTCATATCCTAGGTTGTGGATGGATTTTCACGGTCAAGCTCAAGGCTGATGGTTCTGTAGATAAACTTAAAACCCGATTAGTGGCCAAAGGCTTTGACCAGGAAGAAGGTATTGATTTTGCCGAAACCTACAGTCCGGTTGATCGAACTGCGACCATCCGCATTGTTCTTAGTGTGGCTACTGCCAAAAACTGGTTTATTACTCAATTGGATGTAAAAAATGCCTTTTTACATTGTGAGCTTCAAAAGAGGTGTTTATGGAACAACCTCCTGGTTTTGAAAATTCAGATTATCTTCATCATGTTTGTCGCTTAAACAAAGCTCTATATGGTCTCAAACAAGCACCTCAGGCTTGGTTCGGCAAGTTTAGCAATTTTCTTCTGGAATTTGGATTTGTGTGTAACAATGCTGATCCGTCTCTCTTCACATATCATCATAATGATCAAACTTTGGTTCTTCTCTTATATGTTGATGATGTTCTTCTCACTGGCAGTTCCACAGAATTGATCAACGTCTTAATCAATGAGCTCAGTCCGAAATTTTCTATGAAGAATTTGGGATTGATTCATTATTTTCTTGGTATTCATGTTCAACCTAATGACACAGGTCTGTTTTTGAATCAAACCAAGTATGCTGAAGAAATTATTCTCTCGCTGGTATGGCTGAATCTGATCCAACGGCAACTCCGTTGCCTATACAACTTGATGCTGCCTTTAAGGACACAAAACTTTATCCCGATCACACTTATTTTAGGAGACTTGCTGGCAAGTTACAATACTTGACTCTTACTCGACCAGATCTTCAATTTACTGTTAATTTTGTTTGTCAAAGAATGCACTCCCCAACAATGACAGATTTCTCTCTTCTCAAAAGGATCCTTCGGTACATCCGTGGTACCTCTGGTTTTGGCTTATAGATTTCTAAAAATGATAACCTTTGGATCACTTCTTTCAGTGATAGTGATTGGGCTGGGTGTCAAACCACTCGTCGCTCCACTACTGGGTTTTGTGTTTTTCTTGGCTCAATTTTAGTGTCATGGTGTGCCAAACGACAACCTACTGTCTCGCGATCGTCTACTGAAGCCGAGTACCGTGCTCTTCCTTTTGCAGCTTCTGAACTCACATGGGTAAAAAATTTTTTTCGAGATTTACAAATTCCTCAATCTACTCCGGCTTTATTACTATGTGACAACCGTTATGCTGTTCATCTTTCTGCTAATCCGGGTTTTCACAACCGATCGAAACATATCGAGGTCGATTACCATTACATTCGTGAGCGTGTCACACTTGGCCTTATCGAAGTTCAACATATATATGCTATTCACCAGGTTGTTGATATCTTCACCAAATCTCTTTCCAAACGGCCTTTCATTGAGCTACGATCCAAACTTGGTGTTGGGATTCTTTCCACCACAAGTTTGCGGGAGGGTGTTAGTAAAACAGAGTACTGAGAAGATGAAGAAGATGAACTGGGCTCACATATATTGGGCCTACACAACAAACTAGGCCCAAGTCACTCTCCTTCCTTAGAGCAAAACGTTAGATCTTCCCTACATCGGAAAGAGCCACTGCCGCAAGCTAATTATACTGTCTTGGAACAAGAAAATGAGAACTAGAGCATTAATCTCTCATATTGCTTTTGTCTGTTGAGTGAGAACAAGGTTTGTGGGTCTTTAGCTCTTGTTCTTATATATTGGTTGTATTGGGGATTTTCTTGATTTATTAAACGATCATCTTATAAAATCATTTACTAAAAAGCTCATCTTCTTAATTTTAATAATAACCACAAAACCTCGAATTGCTACTCAAACAACAAGAGAGGAAGACCTTAGAGAGGAGATTTTGGAGTCTAGTAGCAAGAGTGAAGAAGATGTGTTGTTCTGTAGATGAAGAGCACACACTCACAAAATGTTCTGTTTTGTTAGTTTTTTTTTTTCGCTCTTAATTTTTTTTTTTTTAATTCTAAGTATTGGTGTCCCCAACTCTTAATTTTTTTTTTTTTTTAACATAGTCATCGGTGTCCCCAGCCCAGTCAGCATCCAAATAAGCGTGAAGACGAAGAGAATCATCAGGCGCTGAGAAAGGATGAAGACTAGGAGAACTGTTAGCGGAGAAGAACAATCCACGATCTCGAGTACCACATAGATAACGCAAGATACGCTTGGCAGCCGCCCATTGCTCTGTAGTGGGAGCATTAGTGTACTGTGTCAGTCTATTTATAACAAATGCAACATCAGGATGGGTAAGAACAAGATATTGAAGACTCCCAAGGACCATGCGATATTCAGTAGGATCAGAGAGGGGAGTACCATAATGCTTGGTGAAAGGAGGTTTGTCCACCATAAGAGAAGAGACGGGTTTGGCATCTAGCATATTGACGCGACGAAGAAGATCATTGATATATTTGGTGTGAGTGAGAGTAAGACCAGCCGTCGTGCGAGAAACCTCAATGCCAAGAAAGTAGTTAAGAGCACCCATGTCTTTGAGAGAGAGTCGTGCCCCAAGAAGATCAACAAACCGCTGAATATGCTGAACAGAGTTACCCGTGATGACAATATCATCAATATAAACCAAGAGAAAGATGACAATACCAGCCGAGTGGAGCACAAAGAGAGAAGTGACACCAAGAGTATTAGCAAAGCCAGATTGCAACAGAAACGTACGCATAGCATTATACCAAGCTCGCGGAGCTTGTTTCAAGCCATAAATGGCTTTCTTAAGTTTGCAGACATAATAGGGCTTCTCGTGATCAATAAATCTTGGAGGTTATTCCATATAGACAACTTCATCAAGAGGACCTTGGAGAAACGCATGATTGATGTCAAGCTAACGCAAATCCCAATGGTAAGAGGTTGCTAGACTGAGCACAAGACGGAGAGAAGGATGCTTGATGACCGGACTAAAAGTCTCAAAATAATCAATACCAGGACGTTGATTGAACTCCTTAGCAACTAGTCATGATTTATACTTATCAATCGTACCACTAGAAATACGCTTGATGCGAAAGACCCAATGACAACCACCAATGTTTGTAGCTTCACCAAGAGGTACTAAGTCCCATGTCTCTTCACGCCGCTGATTGTTAATCTCCTCAGTCATAGAAGGCCACCAGTTAGGATCTTTAAGAGCCTGTAAATAAGTTGACGGTTCAATTTCAGAGAAGGATTTAACTTCAGCCGTGAGGGAAACTTTGGTCAGTGGTTTGCTGATACGATTCTTTGCGCGTGTGACCATCGGATGAACATTAGTAGGAGAAGGACCAGGAGGGTCTGACGATGTGGCCGCCGATGATTCAGACAAAATGGAACCCGTTGATGGCACATATGATAGGGGAACATCCACCGGTGAAGGATCAGTGTTAGGGGTGGAAGAAGCTTCAGGTTGTAGAAGTGGCGCGGAAGGAAGAGGTGTAACAGTGAAAGGTGCAACAATAGACTCCGTATCAGAGGACACAGAAGAGGAGCATGCTCGAGCCAGAGGAAAAGTGTCCTCAAAGAACTCAACATGGCGAGAAACATAAAGCCTACAAGTCACAGGATCATAGCAAAAGTAACCACTTTGAGATAAGGAATAACCTAAAAAGATAAAGGAGGAAGACCTAGACTCGAGTTTGTTGGCAGTATATGGTCGTAACCAAGGAAAACAAAGACACCCAAAGACCCGGAGTTTATGAAAATTTGGTAGTTCCCCAAAGAGAGATTGAAACAGAGTTTGAAAACCAAGAGAAGAAGAGGGAAGGCGATTTATAAGATAAAATCCAGTAGCAAAGACAAACGACCAAAACTCAACAGGCAGAGAAGCATGTGTCAATAGGGAAAGCCATGTATCAACAATATGGCGATGCTTACGTTCAGAGAGCCCATTGTGTTCTGGTGTGTGAGGTGGAGTGGTGAGATGGGTAATCCCATTAGTTGCGAGATAATTTGCCATGACCATAAACTCACCACCATTGTCTGTGTAAAGAGTGACAATAACCGTGTGAAATTTATTTTCCACAAGAGCTTTGAACTTGACAAAAGTTTCAAACACATGGGATTTCTTTTTCAGAGGATGAAACCAAGTATATCGTGTAAAATGATCAACTGGGACCAGATAATACTTGAACCCATCGAAAGAGTAAGACAAAGACATCCAAACATCCGAATAAACGACATCAACTAGTTTAGAAGATCGAATAGAGTTAACTCCAAAAGGCATTTTATGGCTTTTGTTAAGAAAACAAGACTTGCAACACAAAGAGGAAGACTTTTTATTAGATAAAGGTAAATAAAAATTTGCGGTAGTTTTACTTAAAAGCTCAACATGAGGATGGCTTAAACGAGAATGACAATCAAGAAAAGAAGTTTTAAAACTAGAAAAAGCTCGGCAAGAGGTGATGTTGGAAGAGGAAGATGGCCACTCATACAACCCATTTTTAGCTTTGCCTTGTG
This sequence comes from Aurinia saxatilis, assembly GCA_900406295.1. Lineage (NCBI taxonomy): Eukaryota > Viridiplantae > Streptophyta > Magnoliopsida > Brassicales > Brassicaceae > Aurinia > Aurinia saxatilis. The sequence goes on along the minus strand of OVAP01003991.1, from coordinate 4,267 downwards.
TGACTTGTGCCCCCGAGCTTAGATCCTTCACCTGAAAAGCCAAAAGATCAAAAGTAACAACAACATTATTATCAAAGCACAACGCATAGACCGAGATCAGATTTTTTCTCCATATTGGGAACATGCAAGACATTAGTTAGTTTTAAAGCACGTGAAGGAGTAGAAAGAGATGTCAAGCCTGTGTGTTTAATGGCGAGACCAGAACCATCACATATGATAACATTGTCGGAGACGGAGTAAGGATCATGAAGAGCCAAGTTGTGCAAGTCAGAGGTGATGTGATGGGAGGCGGCACTGCCGAGTAGCCAGGAAGGTGTAGCAGGCGGGTGATTAGCATAGTTGGCACTAGGCGAATACCCGCTGTTAGAGGATTGCGATGGTTGATTTTGGACAAGCTTGAACTTATAGCAGCGTTGAGCATTGTGTCCTTGCTTGCCACAAGCCTCGCAGCGACCTTGATACCCACGGCATCGATCGGATTGAGACGAGGACTCAGACGAACGATGATCAGTCTACTGTCGACGATCATGTTGGGAATGTTGATTGGTACGCTAGTTGGAGTTGTTGTTGTTGTAGCGGTAGTTGTTGTTGTTGTTGTTGTTGTTGTTGTTGTTGTTATTGTTACGCCAGTTGTTGATGTTGTTGTTGTTACGCCAGGTAGCAACATTAGCGGTGGCTGGGAATGTGATGGAAGTCGAGACACAAACAATGTCAACTTCCATGTTAATGAGCTTCTCATGAAGCTCGGCATACGTGATGGCTACCTCTCAATTGACAACATCATCACACATAGCGCGATGTTCTTCCAGAAGACCGCGAAGAATGAAGCGTGTGAAGTCATCATGATCAAGAGCTTTTTCCAAGGAGAGCAAGTTCATCGGCTTTAGACTTCATCAAGAGCTACAGCGGCGGCTGAGGCTTTCTTGAAGAAGAAGAAAAAAAATAGGGTTTATTAGAGAGCCTGCTCTGATACCATATAGAATGTGATTCTTCTTATTAATCAATATACGGTTTGCACAAGTATTTATACAAGACTAGGAGACTTCTAGAATAACCTAAAGAGAGAATATACAAGATACACAAGATATGGAAGTTATCCTTAACAGAAAACAGTAAAAAGACAAGAATAAAGTATCGATTTCGCACCGAACAAACTAAAGATCATATCTCCGATCATTTTTCAGAAACTTAGGGGTTCTAAGTGACACAGCCAGGTAAATCAAGTCTTTAAGTTCGTGTCTTTCACTGGTTAAACAATACTAAACTAATGTTGAGCTTTAAACTCTTCCGATCTTGTTGTAAATTTGATTCGTTCTGAATTTGGAAACTTGTAAGTGTTTTTAGTAGGTTTGTTCTGTGAATAGATTTGAGAGAGGTGTAGTAATTTTGTGACATATTAGTTGCTGAGATAGATTTATCTCTTCTTATGGAGGTATCAATATCTGATTCATAAACAACAAGAACAAGAAAGAAACATATCTATGGAGGCTCAAAATAATATGCAACAGCTTGTTCCGATGTTTAATGGAAATGACTATGAGATTTGGAGTATCAAAATGAGGACTTTCTTGATGTCTCGTGACCTATGGGATGTTGTAGAGAAGAAAAACCCAAAGCACCCCAGTATGGAAAAAATAGCAAGGATATGTCGGCTCTTTATATGCTTCAAATGTCCGTAACAGATTCTATCTTTCTTCGGACAGCAAGAGCTACTTCGGCGAAGGAAGCATGGGAATTATTAAAGGCGAAGTTTGGAGAGACTGAAAGGCTTTGAGATTTGAAAAAGGGGTTTCTTGGGATGATGTATCAAAATTTGGTAATGGAAGAAGAAAAGGAAATTGTTATTGAGTTCATAGAGAAGTTGATGGATCTTGCCAACCGGTTAAGGTTCTATGGAGTAAACGTTCCAAATTATGATGTTATCTTTAAGATTCTTCTTAAGTTGCCTTCAAGATTCAACGAGTCTGTATCTTTTATTCGCTCATCAAATGACCTTACAAGCACTGAGGTTGCTTACATCTTGCGAGCTGACGAATGGAAACAAAGGCTTAAGAACGATAAAGAAGCTTTCGGGGGAACAGTGGTGTGTGACTTTTGCAGGAAGAGCAGTCACAAAACCTTGGAATGCTAGAGGGAGGCCTTTATCGATGTTGTTCTTTTTTCACAAAAGAACTAGCAGGAAATCGTATTCTGGAGATTAAATCATTATAGTCTAAGAAATATGTAAAAGTCCAGCATTGCATTTCATCCAGTTATGTGCACGAGGTTTCAATCTGTTTTTACCTTTTGTGTGACTTAGATTGATAGTTTGTTGTCAACCAGTTTCTTCCTTTTTAGCCATAAACCAATTTAACGAGCCCTCCCTAATCTTTTTTATAGTATCAACACCTGAGATTCTATTTTCCTCAATTTTGTTTCGATTGTTCTAGATAATCCACATCTACCAAGGGAAAGTTTTAATATCGTCTGAGGATAAGTGATGCAGGGAATGATTAGCCTCAACGTCGAACATTTAAGGTTGGCTTACTTGCTTGATGATATATTGCATTTTTTACATGTTTTAATCCTTGTTTTTCCTATGTTTTTCGAGTCTTTTGGTTTGTTTAGAGTCTTAACAGGTGCTTAATGCATTGGAACTTGGATTGAAGCTTTGGAATGAAGATTTGGGGCAAAAAGGAGGCAAACAAGTGAAATAACAATGCAGAATTAGTCCAAAGTGTCTTAAAGATCATGTCAGACGAAAGCCTTCCCGTAGGAATTTTAATCTTAAATTTTGACACAACATAGAAAAATGAGTTAGCTTCACTTTGGCGGTGGTTTCAAGTCATCATAATTAGCGGTTAAGAAGATATGACTGTTTTACTGAAGAAATATCAATTCCANACCCTAGACCTACTTTTACAGCCTCTCTGCCTCCAAATAGCCCCTTTTGATAGATTTGGTTCCTTTGCTTTTCAAAACTCTTTTGTTCTTCATTTTCTTCAAGATTTTGGTTGTGAGTTTCTCTTGGACATCTCCTTGGAGTCTGTCATTTTCCTTTCATTCCTTGCATTTTCTACTGTTGAGAAATGTTCTTGAACCCTTGATACATTGTAGTTGTCAAGGTCTTATTAAGTAAAATAGACAACTTATTACTTGACAAGTTAGCTATTAGTTAGACTTATCTCTTCTTTTGTTTCGTTGTTATCTTGTTACGAGATATTCGTTAGTTCCTAGTAGTTTGGAGATTTATGTTTATCAACTAGTTATTTAGTCTAGACTTATAAATAAGTCCTACGAGTCTATGTAAAGATCAAATTAGATTGAATATAACTCGAGTTATAGCACTAGAAGGAGTACTTCCCTTTAAGCCTCTTTTCTTCTTTAAAAAATAGAGCACCTTTGGATAGAAAGATTCACAACCTTTCTCTCCATCTCGTTTGTGTAGCTTCCGCACCACATCATTTGGTATAAGAGCCGAAACGCATGATTCTAATCATTTGTGTCATCAACCATCGTCTCCGGAGACCGAGTGTGATATTGTCGCTTTTGGGGCCAAGTGGCAAAGCCTTCACGGTTTTTCTTATTGGGATGGATCCTTCCCAAAAGGCCTCATACTAATGGAAGTTACTCTTACTTATATATTAGACACTTATTGTCTAAACTTCCGATGTGGGACTTGGATTGCTATCGCAACAATCCTCTCCTAAAACCAAGGACCACAACAATCTACAGCCTCTCCTCCAACGAAACATCGTGACACCCCTTCTTGTACAGCCGTAATGATCACCAACGGAACCCACCACCTAACATGACACTTAGTTAGGTAGACTTTCGACACAAGCCACAGGCTCCAGTCAACACCCACTTTCTTCGGTCCACTTTTTGAACCATGGCCTCTGATACCAATTATTGGGCTTTTCAAGCCCATTCAAACTCCCCATTAGTATGATATTGTCCGCTTTGGGCCCAGGTGGCAAAGCCCGCATGATTTTCCTTATTGGGGTCTGATATATCTCATATTTTACCGGTTTTTATCATAATAAACTTATACTTATATTTATTTTAGAGTCTATATTACTATTATTATAGTCCAAAAGAGTCATTTTAGGTGCATGGACGAGTTTTGGAGCTTTGGAAGGATCTAGAAGATTTATGGAGCAAAAAGCTTGGAGAGGCGAAAAAGGAAACTAAGAGAAATGGAAAATTCATACGGGAGTGTCGATCGACACCAGGGTGGTGTCGATCGATACCTTACGGATATTCAGCCACTTTCCATAAATTTCAA
>OVAP01003989.1:1896-15461 GCA_900406295.1 Aurinia saxatilis | reverse complement strand
ATTTGCGAAGTTTCTTTTGTTCCCAATCACATCTCGACACGTGTGTTATGAGACTCAGCTTGAGTCTCAACCCGCTGATACCGTCTCATCCCAAATATCATAAACAAAATCTTTTATTTTCTTTTTCATTTTTTTTTAATTCTGTGAACCCCATTAAAATTCACCGATGGTCATGCTCNGACAAAATATACATTTACCGTGGATTTAGGCGGCTACGTCATTTATCTGCTCCACAAAAATAATCAATACAAAAATCAATAGCTTTTATCACGCATGTTATGTCACTCATATGATGTCATGCTTTACGCTCGTTTGAGTCATTGATATTATGAGTTTGAAAAATGGTGATCCTAAAGAAGAAGTGATCGAGGCAACATGTGAATCTTCTTTGTTTTTCTGAACTCTCTGTACATGTTTGAACCAAAGCTACTTGAATATATATATACTCCGTTTCATGTACAAATTGTGGTGGCTTTTTTGTGGATTTCATTTGAACCAAATCTTAGTAAATAATAAGAAACAGCAACCTATTTAGTTTTACCTGCATGATTCTTATCTGTACCAAAACATTATTTTCATTTATAATTTTGTTTACAGTTTCTTTTTCTTAACAAAAAGCTGACAAATTAAAGCACATAAATTAAGTTTGCGAGCTCACTCACGCACAATCATTTGACAGTAGCTAGCTTAAAAACTGTACTTATTCATTTCCCTTGCGATTACACATTATTATCCGGTCGAAGTCTGGATCCAAGATTGAGTTTTGTGCCTTGTGGAATTTGTTGATTGCCTCTTTCAGCACGTGAGATCTTAGAATGTTTGCTTTTGCTATAATTCCTCCATTTTGCTTGTATGAAGCGTGCCGCCCATGATCGCACAACAACCTAGAAGTCAAGAGGATATATTATATATACTTTAACAACTCTACAACTGTACATGGAGAGATATGTGGGTCAATCAAGAAACTTAGAGTACATGCAATGGTGAGTTTTATAAGGTGTTCTTATTCTTTTTTATATTAAAAAAATCAAAAATATTATTTTAGAAATTAAAAATAAAGGAAAGACTCTTATTTAGAAGTTGTTGGAATGGGTTTAGAACCTCAAATTTATTTTAGTAATAAATTTAATAATTAAAAATAGATAGTAACTCTCACCATTGGACATGCTCTAACGCTCTTCAACATATTCCTTTCATTATAATGTTCGATTTTGCGTCTGAGGTCTTCTGGAAAGCTACAAAGAAGAGATTTCTCGTCAACGCCTCTGGTTTTTTGCCATTCGCTATCCACGTGTTTCCTAATCTGTTCCTGGAGATTCTTTGGTAGCTTCCGATTAGACATCCATTTTTCTACGTCCCTCTTTCTCTCCTCTCTTTCATCTGCTCTAATCGTAGTTGATTGCAAGTATTTCTGTGATCACCAAACCAAAAGAAAGTGTTATCCTAAGTGACATAAATCAAATATACAGTATCACGTAGCTAGTTCTCCAGTATGAGCCTATTTTTCTATTTTCTAGTTATGTCGGTTTTGAGGTATATATAAAGAATTCTTAGGTTTGTAAGAATATTAACACACGGTTAATAAAAAAACTCTAGACTAAAGGGTATTCGCCCCAATTGTTTTTCTCGTTTTCTTTAATCTTTTCGTTGTTGATTTACAACAGAAAGTTATTGGGAATAAAACATCGAAATCTTATATGCCTAGTATGAGAACAATTACCTGAACGTTTCCAATGAGCACAGCAAGTAGGAGCAAACCAGCGACGCAGATGATGATAGCAAAAATGACATCCCCCACAGAGTTGCTTGTCTTTAAGTTTTGCCCCAAAGCACTATATACAATCATTTGCCGCTTGTTAAGTTGTGATATTTAGACAGATGAATTTATCTTTTGGTTGTTTAGATGTACAAGTACAAACCTAATGTTTCGAAGACCCCACCAAAAGCAGTAGACGAATTTTCTCGGAAAATCCCTTGGCTCTTTATTTACCATCCCGGACTTCAAAGCATCGATGTACATACCAAAGTTGAAGGTTGTGGAGTCTATGATTTCGTCAGGGTCAGTTAATGGGCATGAAGTGTTCAGAAAGCGAGTGTTGTCTATGCCTCGAGCACAAAACAGATTCGTGAGGACACAACCATCATTCTTTTTATCATCACACACTTGACGCCAACATTTGTTTTTCTTTTCTATTGCACTCACATACCAGAAAGCCCCAAACACCTGGTCACCATATAATATATAATTGTAAGTATTATTGACGTATAAGAGCATGTCCAATGGTGGCTCTAGGAGGGGTTCTTATTTCTCTTTGGTATTAAAAATAAATCAAAATTGTTATTTAGTAAGTGAAAAGTAAAAGAGAAGCTCTTATTTAAGAGTTTTTGGGAGGGGTTTAGAACCTCAATCTTAATTTAATATTAAATTTAATAATTAAAAATAGATAGTAAACTCTCACCATTGGACATGCTCTAAGAATCCAATATATAGCAACTGGACTATATGGAAGCAAGAGCAGATTAAGACTTACATAGCTGTGCAGTATGTAGAGGAAAAGATTGAAAGAAGCTCCAATCCATTTTGTTTCTGCTACCGTACCAGAAGCCCGCGTCGTTTCTTTGTAATGCGGATAGATACGAATGATTCTTGGTATATATTGAGCAAGTATAATCCATTTTACTATCCTCCTTGTCACCAGCGAGTCATTATGTCCCATGAGACCGAGAACCAAAGCCTACAAGATTTTATTTGCATTGAACATCTATAAGCTAGATGTTACAAATAATAAATCAATATATGACAAAGATACTGAACTCATGTACCTGGGGAATTGGGAAAATAGACAAAATGTCAACGATTAAGTAAAAGAAGAGACAGATTTTCTTTATATACTTAGAGTCCACGGTTTCCTCATGAGGTTCATGAGTTTCCTCGTCTTTTGCAGTTCTTTTAGACCGACGAATACAGTGCTCGGTTATAAGTTGATAAATGATGTGGATCGCATAGAACGTGTCGATAACGGTACGAATGATACTAACTACTTTTGCAAGTGTCGTATGGAAAGTGAAGCAGAATCTTTCAGCATCGATCTCAGGGACAAAGAGAAACAAAGGATCGACACCCAAAGAAAATACACAGATAAATAGGACACTCTTCCTCCAGCTCCAGGTTTCAAGGGTTGTTATTTTTTCATAAACGTTCTTTAGAAGTCCTTTAACACTAAAGGATTGCGCTTGCATCGGTGAAGATCCATCCGGATTCCTACAATCATATCTGTATGAATATTCAACAAGATATCACTACAACAATATAAGAAAAAAACCTCCCACAAATATATGCAACTAGTTTGAAGAACCCACCTCCTTTGAAGATTCATGTATGCAACTAGTTTCTTCCTCTGCTCGGTCTCTAACTTCCGTAGTACAAGAAAATGAAACCCACTAGCTCGTCTGTGTACCTAAACGCTACATGGAAACGAGGACTATATACAAACTTTTGGGCAGAAAAAAACAAAAACCCATCATTAAGAAGTAATTGGCAAGGAGGCTTTTAACTTATAAGTGACTTTTTTAAATGGTACTTTTAAAAATGCGTTGAGAATTTTTAAAAAAGTCTTTGTTTAATAGGTATCTTTTCCTTTGTCTAATGCCTTAATTATACATTTTCTTAAATGAACTATAATTATTGTAAATTTATAAATTATTATTATAATAGACTCCTATATAACAGAACTGTTAATTAATCCCTAGCCACCATCGGGAAACACTCCTCTTTTCTCCTCCATCACCTCTTTTATTTTTCTGGTTGTTAGGGTTTTGTCGATAGTGAGAAGGTGCATGGCTTGATTCATGAAAGTGTGTTGCTCTCAGCGTCTTGTTGCTTCGTTTCTATGGTTTGGTGTGGTTAGATTTAATCTGGTTTTTAGTATGATTTGTCTAGGTGTGAGGCATTGATTATATAGAAATTGGATAAGATTTAGGTTGGATTGATTGAATTTATGGTTTTGCTGGTTAGAATGGTAACTAAAATAAGGGTTAAGTGAAAGATTCGTTTATCTGTATATTTACCTCCTTTTGTGATCTCTGCTAGATCTTTATTCTCTGTTGTCTCTACATCAAGGATTAATCATTTGGCTTTTAAAAGTTTTTCTTGTTTGAGCTTTCGCCTCCAGAGACTTTTACCATTTGTTTGTCGGTNTTCGTTTATCTGTATATTTACCTCCTTTTGTGATCTCTGCTAGATCTTTATTTTCTGTTGTCTCTACATCAAGGATTAATCATTTGGCTTTTAAAAGTTTTTCTTGTTTGAGCTTTCGCTCCAGAGACTTTTACCATTTGTTTGTCGGTTTGTGTTTTCCACTGTTTGAGTTTGTGTTTACCATCTCGACAAAAGAAAAAAAAAATGATGTGTGATTTTTTTATAGCCGAAAAGGGTGTTACGATCATTACTAAAAGTTTATTATTGAAAGACGAACTCAGTCACTCGGTATACTCTAGTCTATTTGTGCTAATGCAAATTTAGGAGAGCAAGTAGGATTTGAGCTGAATTTCTCAGTGATTTATCACTAACTTTGGATTTAGGTTTACATTTACTTCTTGTTTTATTTCAGTCTTATAAACTATATCTTTTCTTTTTCAAATATCAATAGAATCATTGACATATAAATAAATAAAAAACAGACTCTTTATTTAAGATAAAAAGATTTTGATAATAGTTAATAGCAACAAAAAAAGATAATTAATGGTAATAAATCATGAGATACATCATATGATAAAGGGTTACCCACCATTCATATATGTTAAGTTTCATGGGCTTCCAACTAAAAGCCAATTGACAATTAGTGGAGAGACTCAATCTACTTATATATTACTAGTGATCCATTCCAATTCTCCATGTGGGATATAATCCCTAATACACCCCCTCGAGATGATGGTTTTTCTTTAACCATTAATCTCGGTATACTCGGGTAAGGATCGATGGACCGACTTGGGTCAGATCAATGATGGATCGGGTTGGATAGTGTGGATCGGTTATGCCCATTAGGGCTTAGTGGGCTCTGATACCATTAGTGATCCCTTCCAATTTCCCATGTGGGATAATCCCTAATAATATATACTTACGCNTTAGTGGGCTCTGATACCATTAGTGATCCCTTCCAATTTCCCATGTGGGATATAATCCCTAATAATATATACTTACGTACTATCCATCATTAAACATATATATTATATCATACATATAACACCTTTATTATTCTTTCTCCTTCGTTAATTTCATAGCTTTACTCTTAATTTGCAACCATTTATAAGTCTTCATCGCCTACAAACTAATAAAATGGAGTTTGTAAAAGTCTAACAACTGAAAACGATAACATGAAAAAGGAAGGTTCCAGAAACTCAAGAAAAAAGACATGTATAAGTTGACTGTTTAAACTAATAACCTATAATATAATTTGTGGAAAAAATAAATAAGGTTGACTGTTGACGAAGTCAGTCAACTTAAAAGTTACAGTTTTCTTATCTAATATCAATTTCTCTTTGTTAACAATTTCATAATATGGTTTAAAATAAGTTCTAGTAGCTTTATAATACCAATCAAACCCATAATAAATTTAATATTTTTTTATGTATATAGTACTCTCTGTTTTTTAAAGAATGTCGTTTTAACATATTTCACACACGTTAAGAAAATCATTAAATTTTTCGTTTTATCCCTATTTAATATGTTCTATTCTTTAGTTTTTGTAATTAATAAATTTGAAAAGTATAGATAAAATTGAAAATTTGGTAATAAATTTACATTGAAAAAGCAAAACGACACCTACAATGAAACAAAAATTTAACTTTATAACGACACTTATTATGGCGGGAGTAGTTATTAGTACTTTTTTCAGTGCAATATATAGCTATTATAGCACATAATGACATAGTAATTACTTATTAGTATTTTCATAGACCTATATTTTTGTAGATATAGGGTCTTCGTCGTGGATTTAATTTAACAAACACTTATATCTGAAATTCTAAGTCCACATAAATTGATTAGTCTAACATATAACAATGGTTTTTTCTATTAAAAATACAAAATTTTGAATTTTCTGGTTTGGGGTTTAGCCCGAGTCTTGTGGAGGCGGGTACTTAATTTTCTGCTCCACAAAATGATCAACTATATTATCAGTAGCTTTTATCCTTCCTGACTCATATTATGTCTAAGTCCTTAATTTATAAGTCAACTAACACAATTTCTAAATTTCTTTTGAATTCAAATGGAAGTAATTAACCGCGATCTCTACGAGACATCATGGGATAGATTATATATCTAAAAATAAAAGTCTAAAACTGAGGATGACCTTAGGGTCCGCTTGCTGGAAAAGTATGCTGCGTTCTTACTGGCTAAACAATTGTGGCGATTATATCAGTATCATGGTTCTTTGGTTGCCCGGGTCCTTAAAGTTTGAAGGCGAAAAAGACACGATCTCTGTCTTATTATTGATATTTCAGTCTGGAATGATCTAAGGGTAGTTCAGTCTTATAGTTAACTCTTTTATTCATGCAAATCGTGTTGTGAATCAATCAGATTGTAAAAGTTCCGAAGCATCCTAGGATGGCCAGATGTTCCAGTAACAACGGTCTTTGAGAGGAAGAGGGTCATGGCGAGAGTGATTAGTCTTATGAGATAATTTATTAATGTGGTGAAGAAGAACAAAGGCAATATGTAAATCTTCTTTGTTTTTCTGAGCTCTCTGTATTTGAACCAAATCTACTTCAACCATACTCTGTTTGATGAACAACTTATGGTAAAAAAGATTGGAATTTGAACCATTTCTTCGAGTAAACTCAACTTATAAACTTCAGTCTATATATTTCACATGCGTATAACATTTCTAAGCTTGTTTGCAATGTATCTTACTAAAAGCACACACGCAAATACTAGATAGAGTTTGTGAGCTCATTCATGCTCTAGTTTAGGACCTAGATATAAAAACCACAACTATGTAATATTTACATATCTAGGTCCTAATATGCTCAATCATTTGACAATAACTAGAGTTGTGGATATTAATTAAGCTTGCATGCATGGCTGATAACTTGAAACTGTACTTCCTTATGCCCTTTTGATTATACACTATGCTGTATCCTTTGAAAACACGAGATCGGCTGGTTTGTGAGGTACCGGAGTTGACATATGCGTAGAGGTGGAACATTCTGATGTGTTTTCCCTTCGGTTACGCAATGTTTTGGATACAAATCTCGACACATAGAGAGTTGCGAGTTGCTCCAAGATTGAGTTTAGTGCCCGGTGGGATATTGTTGATTGTCTCTTTCCACGTGTAAGATCTTTGCAATTTTTCTTTTGCGATAATTTCTCGATGCTGCCTGTATGAAGTGTGCCGCCCATGATCGCCAATGCGGTGGATAAAACCTATAAAAATGAAAGGACAACGTTACCCATTTTATACCAAAATCACACATATAAGCACATAACTAAAGTTTGTGAACTCACTCATGCCAAATCATTTGAGAATAACAAGAGAGTTGTAGAGCACGTTTGTGATTACATGGTTGATTATTCATTGTAAAAGGGGCAACGGAGAGAGATGAGTCTTGACTAGTTTCCAAGTGAACATAGTCCTTTCTTTTTGAATTATACATTAGGTTTCACCCTTATGAAATTTGGGATCGGCAGGTTTGTGAGATATTGGAGGAGGCATGTGTGGAGAGCTAGAAGACTCTGCTGTATTCTCCCATCGATTTTGCAATGGTTTAAACGTAAATCTCGACACATGGAGAGTTGGTCCAAGATTGACTTTTGTGCCTTGTGAAATATATTGATTGCTTCTTTCGGCGCGTAGGCTCTTAGAAAGTTTCCTTTTATAGTAATTCCGCCATGCTGCCTGTATGAATTGTGCTGCCCATGATCACCAATGCTGTGAATAGAACCTGAAAAATAGAATATGACATTTTCCGAAAAGTTTGAGTCTCAGCGGGTTTGTTTATAATGTAGTTAAAAAACCTCGACTCCTAGAATTATTTCAGAGCCTTGCCTGAACATGTGTTTAAGTTTGCTGCTATGGAAGCGATTAAGGTGAGAAGCTACAAACTTGAGATCATCAGGCAAGAGAATGAAGCCTTCAACATTGGTAAGAGTCAATATCGTTCTGTTTGAGGTGGGAAGGGGAGAAGAAGGATGATCAAGAACCCAAAAGAGAAGATCTCCGCAAATGTCACCTGCTTGGAGGTAAGATAAATCGTAGTCGCTACCTATTTCACTAGACACAGTCATACTTTTTAGATTGCCTCTCGTTACAATCAGCATTTCTTCAACTGGATCACCCTCTCTCACTATGTAGCTATTCGCCAAGTAGAACACAGACTTCACCCGGTCACATAGTGCTTCTAGTAACCAATCATCATCCATGATGTTGAGCCAAGGAACCTGAGGACTCAGAAAGTTAAAATACGTTAAAAATTAATATCAAGGTCAACCTTTTAATTATAATGAGCAATGAAACACAAAAAGGAACTTACATTTTTTAACATATTCATGTAAAGGAACCGTTTAGTTTCGATCCTGAGGTCTTTTGGAAAGCTACAAAGAAGAGTTTCCTCTTCGATGCCTCTGGTTTTTCGCCATTTGTAGTTTTCGTATCTCCTAATACGTTCCTTCAGATAACCAGGTAGCATCCGATATGACATCCATATTTCAGTGTCTCTCTTTTTCTCTTCCATTTCATCTACTCTTATGGTAGTTGATTGCAAATACTTCTGTGATCACAAAACAAAAAAAACTTTTAAGAATGACCATTACGTGATCAAAAGAGGCTTGGTATGAGTATTACCTGAACGTTTCCAATGAGCACGGCAAACAAGAGTAATCCAGAGACGCATATAATTATAGCAAAAATTGTATCACCCACAAAGTCGCTTGTTTTCAGGCTTTGCCCCAAAGAACTGTAATCCTTAAAGATTGGCGTAAGCTATGATCTTTTAGACAACCCTAAGATATGGTTTTATATTCCGCTGTCAAATTTCGCATGAGAGAGTTTAAATGTATACAAACCTCATATTTCGGAGACCCCACCAAAAGCAGTAGAAAAACTTCTTTGGAAAATCTCTTGGCTCTTTATCTACTATCCCCGACTTAAATGCATCAATGTACATACCAAAGTTGAAGACTGCAGTGGAGTTTGTGATTTGGTCAGGGTCGATTAATGGGCATGAAGTGTCCAAAAAACGACTGTTGTCTCTGCCACCTCGCGGACAATACAGATTCTTGAGATTGCATCCAAATGTCCTAGCACACACTTGACGCCAACATTTGTTTCTCCTTTCTACTGCACTCACGTACCAAAAAGCCCCAAACACCTAGCCATCATCACAGTTTGTAGCAATATTTTTATGATGTATAAAAAAACACTGGAAACGGGAGAGCAACAGCAAAACTTACATAACTGTGTAANGGAAAACGGGAGAGCAACAGCAAAAACTTACATAACTGTGTAGCGTGTAGAGAAAAAGGTTGAAAGCAGCTCCAATCCATTTTGTTTCTGATACCGTACTAGAGGCTCTTGTCACTTCTTTGAAATGCGGATAGATGCGAATGATTCTTGGTATATATTGAAATAGTATAACTAACTTTATTATCCTCCTTCTCACTATCGAGTCAGACTGATGGATGAGAGTGAGAACCACAACCTACAAGAATTTCTATGCTGAGTTGCACAAAAAAAATCGATAAGTAGATGTTACCAAAAAAAATGCACACACCTGAGGAATGGGGAGAACAGAAGAAATGTCAACAAAGAAGTAAAAGAGGCACTGTTTTTTCCTTATAGCCTTAGAATGCACGATTAACTCGCCTCTTAAAGATACTCGAGAACGGGGAACAATGACCTCGGTTATAAATTTGAAATCGATGTGAATCACATAGAACGTGTCAACAATGGTACGAAGGACACAAACCGCTGGTGCAAGCTTCTTGTCGAAAGTCAAGCAAAATATTTTAGCATCAATCTCAGGGATAAAGAGAAACAAAGGATCAATACCTAAAGCAACCACACAAATTAACAAGACAAACTTCCGCCAGCTTTCAAGTGTTTTTATTTTCCCATAACCCCTTTTTAAGCTTTCTCCAACACTCTTGAAACTCCCATTTATAGATTGCATTGTTGAAGATCCTTCCATATTCCTGGTATCAAAAAGATATCACTACAACAAGTCAACAACAAATACATAAGCCATTGCCTGCAGCCACTTCGCCTGTTTCCGCCATTTTAGACATAAACATTTACTCAAGTGAATCCCCTTCACTTGAGGCCTCTGATGACAGCATTCTGCCCTTGGCAGCTTATCAACCATCAGTTCCTGATCCTGAGACACTAATTACAGCAGTTGAAGCGACTCCCGACTCCGTTGTTGCAAGCCCAGATATCACCTCTACCTCTAACTTGTCTGATACAAAATCTAAAGTTTCTTTAGGTTATGAATCGTGTCCCGATGGAGGCCAAAGGACGAGAGGTGGGAGACATGTAAAGCCAACGCAAAAAGTGCAAGAGATGGAATGGACAACTATCCATGATCGAGGTCGAAGAGGGCGAGGTCGTGGTCCCAAAGGAACACATTATTGAGATTCTAAGTGAAAGTTTCTCCAACAGTTCTCTCCTTATTTACTTGCTTATCTTGATGTAAGCTAGTTTCACTTTCTCCAAACTTTTCAAACATTATATGGTCTAACAACCATATCCTTGTACTTTAATTTATGCATTTCAATAGTAAAATGGTTTAAAAAAAAAGGTCGATGATCGTTAAAAACCTTAAACTAGAGTCTTTGAATATTTTTCAAAGCAGCCAGAAAGTCAAACTTGGCATCCAAATTAATTCATATAATTGGGTATCAATGTCATATACTCAACGTTACTTTGCTGTCAACTTTAATTTTTAATATAAATAGTGACGGCTAAAATATACAACTTTTTCAAGAATTTTAGTTTATGGGATTGGACTCAAAACCGGTTATCTCCAGTTTGCGATTCGGTTTATCTATAGAAATTAGTTTAGGAAACCGAACACAGTTCTTATCTTATGAGATAATTAATTGACGTGACAATATGTAAATCTTCTTTTGCTTTTCTGATATTTTCTACCTCTATATTCTAACAAAATTTACTTCAGTACTCTGTTTTTCATGAACAGCTTATGGTAGCTATTTACGAATTTTGAACCTAGTAGACTTGACTTGAGAGTAACAACGGTTGTTGAGCGGAAGAGAGTCATGGCGAGAGTGATTAGTCTTATGAGAGAATTTATTGATGTGGTGAAGAAGAAGAAAGGCAACATGTAGATCTTATTTATTTTGTTGACCTCTCTGTGTTTAAACCAATATTTTGAGAATATGAAAGATAGAAAAGGACATAAGTAATATATAAAGGATATGGACCTCTCTATTGACTTTTAGTTGGAAACCCATGAAACTTAACATGGTATCAGAGTCCGAACACACGTTGTCCAACCGAACCGAAATCGGTCCAGCCCGAAAAAGACCCGATCAATCTAATCCGAAATGGATCCTAAAATAGAATATTCCATTAATTATTAATTGATTTTAGCTGGAAACCCATGAAATTTAACAAAAACAACTTGAATATACTCTGTTTCATGGTAGCAGTTTTAGGATTTTGAACTATTCTTAGAGCAGACTTGACTAAGAAACAGCAATCAATTTGGTTTTTACATGCATGATTCATGTTTGTACCACAACATTATTTTAATTTATTATTCTGTTTACAATGTTTTCTTAACAAAAGGATTACAAAAGCACTTAACTTAAATTTGCGAGCTCCCTCATGCACAATCATTTGACAATAGCTAGCTAGAGAATTGTAGGACAAAAAGATGATTCTTCAGTTCCTTCTGTATGGTATACTTATTCATTTCCTTTGCAATTATACACTATTTTCTCGTTGATTTCTCGATACTTGTGGAATTTGTTGATTGTCTCTTTCAGCACGTGAAATCTTATAATGTTTTCTTTTGATATACTTCCTCCATGCTTGTTGTATGACGCATGCCGCCCATAATTTCCAAAGTTTCTAGAAGTCAAGAAGATATATACGTTAACAACTCTACAATGGTACATGGAGAGAGATATATGGATCAATCAAGTAACTTACGGTTTCTATTTTTAACATAGGCATGTGAAGATAGCGTTCGGTTTTGAGTCTGAGGTCTTTAGGAAGGATACGAAGAAGAGAATCCTCGTCAACACCTCTGGTTTCTCGCAATTCGATGTCAACTTGTTTCCTAATCTTTACCTTGAGATCCTTTGGTAGCTTCCGATAGGACATCCATTTTTCTATGTCTCTCTTTTTCTCCTCTATTTCATCTGCTCTTGTCGTATTTGATTGCAAGTATTTCTATGATTACCAAACAAGAAGAAGCTTATAAATAAGAGTATATCATCGAAATCTTAGATGCTTAGTATGAGCATATAAGTACCTGAACGTTTCCAATGAGCACAGCAAGTAAGAGCAAACCAGCGACGCAAATGATGATAGCAAAAATGACATCCCCCACAGAGTTGCTTGTCTTTAAGTTTTGCCCCAAAGCACTATATATTATCATTACCGGCTTATTAAGCTATGATCTTTAGACAGATGAATTTATATATAATCATTTGCGGCTTAAGTTATGTATGATCTTTAAACAAATCCCAACAGATGAGTTTATGTTTTGATGTACAAACCAACCTAATGTTTCGAAGACCCCACCAAAAGCAGTAGAAGAATTTCCTCGGAAAATCCCTTGGCTTTTTATTTACCATCCCAGACTTCAAAGCATCGATGTACATACCAAAGTTGAAGGTTGTGGAGTCTATAATTTCGTCAGGGTCAATTAATGGGCATGAAGTGTTCAGAAAGGGAGTGTTGTCTATGTCTCGAGCACAAAACAGATTCGTGAGGACACAACCATCATTCTTTTTATTATCACACGCTTGACGCCAACATTTGTTTTTCTTTTCTATTGCACTCACATACCAGAAAGCCCCAAACACCTGGTCACACCATATAATATATAGTCGTAAGAATTATTGACGTATAACAATCCAATGGACTATATGGAAGTAAGAGCAAATTAAGACTTACATAGCTGTGCAGTATGTAGAGGAAAAGATTGAAAGAAGCTCCAATCCATTTTGTTTCTGCTACCCTACCAGAAGCCCGCGTCACTTCTTTGTAATGCGGATAGATACGAATGATTCTTGGTATATATTGAGCAAGTATAACCCATTTTACTATCCTCCTTGTCACCAGCGAGTCATTATGGTTCATGAGACTGAGAACCAAAACCTACAAGAATTTATTTGCATTAATATTGAACATCTCTAACCTAGATGTCACAACAAAAAATCAAAGATATGACCAAGATAGTGAACTCATGTACCTGGGGAATCGGGAGAACAGACAAAATGTCAACGATTAAGTAACAGAGGAGACAGATTTTCTTTATATCCTCAGGATGCACGCTTAACTCTTGCTTTGTAGTTCTATTAGAACGAGTAATGAACT
>OVAP01003988.1:0-15461 GCA_900406295.1 Aurinia saxatilis | reverse complement strand
TACAAAAACTCTCAAAGAATAATCAAAGCATAGCCTAAACAATGGTTGCAAAATAAGTATTTATAAAGGACAAGACGAAATTTAGGTCTAGGGAATTAGNTAAATCTTCTAGATTCTTCCCATGCTCCAGAATACGTCCATGCACCTAAAATGACTCACTTGGACTCTAATAATAATATATTGATTCTAAAAACATAATTAATTATACGTTTATTATGATAAAAACCGGTAAAATATGAGGTATATCAGTGTGGGGCTAGTTTCCTTGTGGATCGATGAACACACTTCTTGGATAATAGCTTCTGTTCTTCGCCTTGATCTTTGGGCAGTTCTGTATACTCTGGTTGTTGAGTGTATGGAGGTTGACTTGACTTTCTCTCGGGATTGTCTTCGTTGCGATGACCTCTGTTGATCACCAGAGTGTCCTTGGTGAGATCAAATGTTCTGTACGACCCTTTTGGTTGCTCTCCACGGGTGACAGGATTCCTGTGAACCGTCTGTCTGGTAGGGTTGAGAGGTGGTAGGTCGAACAGTTTCCTGGAAACCTTATGAGGTTTGTTTCGGACAGAGAGTTCCTTCAACCTCTCCGCGATGGATTGTTTGACCTTGTCTTGCTTGGTTGAGAGTGTTGATCAAATCGTTCAGCAAGGTGCTAACATTTGCTAAGCCAGTTTGAGGATTGTCGGCTCTATCACCTCCTCCGTTCAGTGGAGTTTGCATGGTCGGACCTTCTGGGTGGCTTCTGTTGTTGATTCCTCCATTTTGTTGTGGAGTCACCATGGATCCGCCCGGGATGGACTGGTGGGTAGTTTGCTCTTCCCCTGTGATAGGGATGATATTATACCGCTTTTCGATATAATTTTTTTGGTATTTTTAACAAAGAAACTATTTGATTTGAAACATAAACCACTGTAAACAAAGTGTTTGCAAAGTGTTTTTGTGAAAATGGGCATTTTCTACCAAGTCCAACATTTTAGATCGCAAATGGGCATTTTCTACCAAGTCCAACAAATAACCATCAGAAGTCCATGCCTGGATGAAGGAGATGTTTATTTTGGAATGAAGTGAGGAGTTAGGACAATCAAGCCATGTGAGTTAGCTGTCACATGGGCTTGGGATCAAGTCATTACCCTTAAGGAGTAAGAAGTTAAGCCCGAATAAGCGAAGATTTATCCAGAAGCTCGCATGAAATGAAGGTCCAATCGATTGGACCGGAGGCCCACCGATCAATCGAAGCCCATAATCTCCCGGAAGCTTTAAGAACAAACTCAGATAAGGACCGTTGCATTTGGGGAGTTATCAGTATATGAGAGATAATCACTAAAGATACTGAATCTTCAAAAAAGGCATTTCAGATATCCACCGATCGACCGAGAATAGTGCGACTGATCGATTCAGAGAGGATAATCACAAATATTTGGATTCCTATCCAAATCTTCCTCCTGATTCGTCTCGACTCTCTACCCGACTCTCTCCCCTATAAATACAGACGACTGAAGCCAGGGAGAATTATCAGAAAACTTTCAAAAGCTTCCAGGCATCCATGCTAAACAATTTATCAGTTTCTTTTCATTATTGCTCTGATTTTTGCTTCAAGGACGAAGTTTGTAATCTCTGCATTCCAGAAAAGCTATTTTGAACCCTCTTTTAATATAAGCAATTTTCATTGTCACGAAGTTTGTAATCTCTGCATTGCTATGTCTGAGTAGTTTCTTAGTTATTGGGTTTTGCTAGGAGGAATCATGGTTTGGTAGATAGACAATAGGACCGTGTAATGATTAGTTTATATGCTTACTTTCATATCAGATCTTAATATAAATCATAGGATAAAAAAGCTACTAATACATCACTTAGAGTGAGAGATCCAAAACTTGATAGTGAAAGCTTTACTATTTATAGTTTAGTAGAATTTGATTTCTTGAACTTAATGCCTAGATTAATTGGTTGATCAGCCCATAGGTTCTCTTTCTGAAAAGATATGTGTTAGAGTTAACCCGGATACAAATTGAACTAGACTGGCTAAGTCTGACCATAAAAATAGTCAGTTAATACTGATTTCAATTATATAGCCTAAATTCGGATTTACAAAGACTACCCTGAATAATTCGAATCGTGATTCTCTGATGCATTACCTGATTTCCTAACGCTTTTTACCATTGAGTTGTCTCACGTTTAAATTGTTTTTAGCATTTTCAGGCATTGATCGATCGGCCGCATAATCTGCCATCGACCGAAAGGTGTCCTGATCGATCGACCAGTTCACACGTTCGATCGACTAAAACCAAAACCATTTCATTTTTTTGCTTAGCTCGAGTGAACTTGGACGTGCTACTGTGTACACTCTGCTCTCTGTGGATATGATCCCTAAGTACTACAACGAGAGATGTGCGCTTGCAGGAAATATTTTGGGCGAAACCTAAATCCCCATCAACTAAGTCTTCCGATAGTTATCGTAAAGGATGTCGGTTATGATTGCTCATAGAGCAATTTATCCTTGTGATGCTTAAGTCTTTGGATTGATACCAAGTCGTAGTCGGTTCTCGTGTATTGCGGAGAATGCTTAGCCATTTTATGCTATCAATCTTCGCGGGTGGAATCCGACCCCCACAATTAGCCCCCGAACTCTTCATTGCTTGTTTAGCTATGGAGTGTTTCATGTGTAGTTTGAAGATTGATGCATAGTAATTATTCGTATGCCGTATGAAGCATCAATTGTGGTTTATCGGAGACGAGAATGTCGTCCTGCGGGTTAAAATCCCGAATGCCGCCGTAACGTATTTGTTTTCGAATACAAAAATTGTTTAGTTACCTTGGCACATTGTTCAAGACAACTATTGATTTTTTTCCTCTAAAGTTGTGTATAAGTATGAATGCTTCCCCATCCTTGCGCATAAAGTGCATTGTTGAAATTTTCCAGAAGTTCACAGAAGTTGTCAAATAACTATTTGTTCTCTCTCAAGTTCTTTGTTGATGTGACTTAATAGATTTTGGTTTTGAACCTTGTTTTTGGTAGAATCATGGTAGAGAATCATAGTTTTGGATAGTTAGATCTTTTTACAGTTAGATCTCCAGGAACTCAGGAGCTTCGTGATTGATTGTAGTATTTAGTCGTAAGCCGTATGAGGCATCAATTGTTGTTTATCGGAGACGAGAATGTCGTCCTGCGGGTTAGGATCTCGAATGCCGCCGTAACATATTTGTTTTCGAATACGAAAATTGTTTAGTTACCCTGGCACATTGTTCAAGACAACTATTGAATTTTTCCCTCCAAAGTTGTGTATAACTATTAATGCTTCCCCATCCTTGCGCATAAGGTGCATTGTTGAAATTTTCCAGAAGTTCACAGAAGTTGTCAAATAACTATTTGTTCTCTCTCATGTTCTTCGTTGATGTGACTTAATAGATTTTGGTTTTGAACCTTGTTTTTGGTAGAATCTTGGTAGAGAATCATAGTTTTGGATAGTTAAATCTTCAGGAACTCAGGAGCTTCGTGATTGATTGTTATAGTATTATAAAAATCAGAAATCACTATTCACCTTTCCTTATCTTCTTCCCCATCCGTTTCCACTAACTCTCATTCACTATCACCCATAATTTCTCCATTGTTGTGAAGAAATTTTCTTTATTCTCAAAACTCCCCTTCTCACTCACACTTAGATAAATCAAATTGAACTATGGAAAATGAAAGGTTTTGATATGTACCTCAGAGATTGGCTATCGATGAAAAAGAGAAACAACATTATCGAGAATCGAATACGGATAGAAAAAGGAAGGTCTACAGACGGCGCCAAATTGTGTGTACCAAAATTCACACAACCACAAACTTGTATAATATGAAACTTTTAGGGAATCGTTGACTATCATTTTATCCGAATCACTTGTAAGTATGAGAACGAACAAAACAGAGAGATCGGACAGAATTCAAAGGCAGGAAACATAAAGGAAGAAAAGATGAACGAAAGACACAATATAGATGAATCACGAATTTTATTGCTAGAGCTCTCTAGGGTTCGAGAGCCTAACAGATTTCAAAAGATAAAGTAAGTTATGACTAGCAAAGTATTTATACTCTCAGCTAAACCGTCCTAGGTTGCCGCGCTTCTCATGGGCCACCTTCCGTTTCTTGCAGACAGCTTCTTCGGTAGTTTCCTTTTCTCTGATTTGAATATTAAAACTTCCTTTTGTCGTAGAATAGAGAAAGACTTCCTTTTTCAAAGATTCTCCTTCGATCCTTCTCAAAGTGGTGAGTAATCTGTCTGAAGGGCATGGCTCGGATATCGGCCCATGATGGAATACCATACACTTTAGCCTGTCGAGAGTGTCTCCGGAGACGTAGGTCGCATTTCGAGATAATGTAAGTTAATGTTCTTCATGGATCAAACATTCTCTTTGGAACAAAGTACTTGGGTTGATTGATCCACAGAATGGTATTGATCCCGATGATTGAAGTTGTCCCGCAACCCACAACGTGTGCATTGGTCGCGGGAAATGACATAGTCGCACTTCGCGACCCATACGAATATGTCTAGGTCGCGGGAAACAAGCAAAGGTGAATGGAAGACGATCATGCGACCCGTAGACGATCTTGGCTCGTGGATTGTGAGCTCGGAGAATCGACGCGAGCAACGAAGTTGCTTGGGTCGCGGGAAGAGGCTCCCGACATGAAGCGGTGACTCAAGGCTTCGTCAGGTCTCGTGTTTTCCCAAAGGAAAGTAACGCGAAGACGAAGAACGGGTGAGCCAACCTTGCTCGTTAGGTCGTGAAACACGTGGCGCAGCAAAGTGGCGAACCAAGTGATCAAGTGTGTTGCGGGTCATGTGCTCGGTCGTGATCCGCGAGCTGCATGGCCGAGTGGGTTGCTGTCGCGTATTTGGTCGTGATCCGCGAGCCGTACCTTGTCGTGGGTCGCAAGATGAACCTCGATGGTCGTAGGTTGGTTCTCATTGTAAGTTTCTCCATGCATTGTTAGGTTCATGAATGCATGCTTGATGATGCATCTGAGGTCGTATAGAATTCTCGATTAGTAATTGTGTGTCTGAACGATCTATAGCCATATTGAGAGAGCTGTTTAGGATCTCTGATGATGTTGAGATCATTGTTCCGTCGGCAGCCATCCGTGTTTATGATGTTCCGGAAGGATACTTTTCCTTGTTGGAAGGTTTCTTTACCACTAGCTTTTTATGGTTTCCGATTCCGGCCGTGATCTTCCAATACTTGGAGTATTATCAGATTGCTTTCTCTCAACTTACTCCGAACGGAGTATGTCACTGGGTAGGAATTGTTGTGTGTTGTCTTAAGTGCGGAGTTGAGGTGGATGTAGATTTCCTTGTTGATGTTCTCAAGATTCGTTCGACTCGGAAGAACAAGTTGAGATATGCAGTTTCCGCAAAGCGTGGATGGGGAGTGATTCGAGGATTCTCTAACAAGATTCACGATTGTGAAGATCATTTCTTCTACGTGAAGAAAGATTGCTTCTCGGATGAAAAACGTTGTCTTGATAAAGTTAGAGAGCAGTGGCGAACAAGAGGTTACTTCGTTGTTTGCGTTTTCTTGATAGTTTGCCTTGTGATTTTATTCCGTTGTCTAACCACCTCATGTTTTATTTTGCAGAGTATTCACTTCATCTTGCTCACTTTAACGATTTCACGGGAGTTTACCGACTTCTTCGGCGACCAAGAGTTCTCACAAGATGCGAGGATGTCGAGGCAAGTAGCAAGATGCCAGGATGTCGAGGCAAGTACTGTGACAGTGCCAAGGCCACTCGTGCTAAGGTGATTCCTCTCCAAGAGGAGATGTCTGTCCACATGTGCAACCTCATGCAGGTTAGTGAATTTTTCAATGACAGTTTCATGCCTTACTATTTTTTATGAAATCTCATCGTCTTTGGTTTCCGATTTCAGGCAAAGAATGCATTTCACATAGTGGCGTCGCTTGAAAGCGAGACTCCAACTCTTCTTGGAGATTTGAAGACCAAGATGAAGAAATTGAAGACTCTATACTTGGATGCGGATGTTGATTATGACGCTTTTGTGGATGAGATCGTGGCGGATCTCCCAAGCATGAGTATGCTAGGAGAAGATGAGGCGTTTGTCCGATGATTATTTTTATGTTTTTGTTAGAGTTTGGGGTACGATTGCCTGTTCGAGACTTGATTTGGCCGAGTTTACTAACTCGTGCTCTTTTGTGCCTGGATGGCTTTATCCACTTATCGTAGACTTGACGATTTGCCGATAGGCTGTTTGAATGTTTGAGCTAATTTCTATGAGATAGTTTTTCGGATGAACTTGATGCATTTGCGAGCATGATACCTCGACTTACGACATTGTGGTTAGACAATGTATTGAGTTTGTTTGACGACTCGTTGGTCATTGGATGGAAAGACGACTGGTGAATGCTTGCATGATTATGCTAGCCGCTTGGTGATATTCGTTCTTAAGACAACGTATTAGTTGGGTTTCGATGACATAGTCTTTGACGTGCGACTTATGTTTGTTTGAACGATTCGTTGATCGTTCGATAGCGAACCAGTATGATAACTGTTAAATGAGGGAGAGCAAAGTTTGCGATTATGTGCTAGAGCAATGCTTGCATGGTTATTGGGTTTCAATGGGTTACTTGATCGGAGCGATCTTGCTTTTTGCGGAAAGAAAATGCATAAACCAAATATCCCACCTCGCGACGTTGCGTCGAGGATGTGCCCTTGAGATGTTTGTGACTAGTGTTCAGTTAAACTGGGTATTCAAGACGAATGTTTCTTCCGAACCCATGCTCTGTCCTCTACCAAGAATCCTTCCGATGAACAAATTGTTGTCCGCTTTACCGTAGGAGGTGTTGACGTGCTCGGGTGTTTACATTGTTATGGCCAATAACAATGGTGGCGTTTTGATACGCCTATAGTGAGCTGTGATAATATCTTTAGCTCTCATGCTAAGTCTCCGATGATAGTTTGCGTTTTAAGAGCTCCCGTATGGGATTATCATCGAAGTAGCGTAAAGTTTGATCATGATCCTATCTCAACCCCAAACTCTTCCCCGTAGAGAAGATGTTGAAGTTAAAATTGAGATCATGACCGTATCAACACATCAGAGAGATGTGGGTGTTGTTGCTGAAGTCGGATCCGTTGACTTACGATGAAATGTAAGTCGTGGAGATCTCTTCATGAGCTCGATATATGCGACACAAATGTATTTGAAGGTTGCAAGATGAGTGTTCCAGGTCATGGAACATTGCTTGTGAGTTGTTTCCGCGATCCACGAATGATCTTGGGTCGCGGAACATGCCTCATTTCGTGCTTCCGCGGCCCTGAGTTGATCTTAGGTCGCGGAATGTTGCTTCGGACATAAATTTTCGAGCTATGTCCTAGCAAAGTGTAAAAAATTGAAATATGGAAGACATGGATTGTTCCGTAGTACCTGGATTGGTGATGAAATGGTTGACTGCGAAAACGTTTTCGCTGGCTGTGAAAATGAATAGGAGTATACGAGTATACTCTCCCACTCCCCCACCCCCCTTTTTTATCGAAGGGGTCAACTGAACTCATCACAAGGATGAGCTGCCTACGTACCCTCGAAAGGGATCAAGTCGACTCGTAGTTCATTGGCATTGCTTATGTTGGGCTAAACGTCGGTCCGAGGCTGAATGTCTGTGTTGGATCATCGGATGTGTAGGGCAGATCCTTCATCCTATGGTTCTTGGTGGGTTTCTCATCCTCGTCGCTGTTCCGATTTGGTTTGCGACGTTACTGTTCTTCCAGTAGGCAGACGCGTGATTCCTTTTGACTTCCCTATAAGGTTTTGACTTTGGATGGTCTTGGGAACTTCACACATAGATGGTGAGTCGGCGGCTCTGCACGCATTGAACTAAGCCAAGGTGTTCCGAGGATTGCATTGTAGATTGTCGGATGATTGGCCACCAAGAACTTGACTATCTTAGTGACTCCTCCTGCTTGGACTCGTAAGTTGATTGTGTCGATAGTCATAGTCATCTCTCCGGAAAATCCAGTGAGTGGTTGAGGAGCTATGGTGATGTCTGAAGGGTCGACTTTCATTCGATGCAAAGTGTCGCGAAAGATGACATCTACGGAGCTTCCTATGTCGATCAAGATCCTAGCAGTGGTGAAGTCGTTAATTACGAACTTGATGACGAGAGGATCGTTGTGTGGTTGATTGATTTCTTAAGCATCCTTCTCGGTGAAGGATATGGTGCACTCCGGATGTCTGGGTTCGTAAGTCCGGAAGGATGCCGCAACTGCTTTTCTTTGGAAAGCTTTGATGGATGAGACAGTGTCGAGACAGTATTCCGAGCTACCCATGATCATGTTGATTCTCTGTGTGAACCATCATTCTGGTCTTCGTCATCGGACTTGTTTCACTTGTTTTGCTCGTCCGTTTGAGGTTGCTCCTTCGGAAAAATCTTCACCTGTATCACGAATAAAATCTTTAAGATTGACTGTGTTTCCGAGATGACCTGCAAGGAGTTTCTTGGTGAGCTCCGCGACCAAAGTCCTGCAGTTTTGCGTTGAGTGGCCTTTGGTTTGGTGGAGTTAGCAGTATGCGTTCTCGTCGTAGTCTGTAAGACTGTTTGTCCATCCTTTCGAACGTCCACGTCCACATCCAGAGTTTCGGCCACCGCCACGTCCAGAGCTTTGGCCGCCGCCACGTCCAGAGCTTTGGCCGCCGCCACGTCCTGCATTCCTCGCAATTCCCTGGGCACTGGTTTCTCCGTTGTTGATCAAGTAGTTGTGCGAGCCAGGTCCTTCGTGATGGATGTATTTGGACGATGTAGGAGGCCTTCTCGTGTTCTGTTGGGCGGTGGGCTGTTGAGTAGATCACGGAATGCGAGCTGGTGCGTGCTTGGCTAAGAGGATTTGCATCTCTTCTTCATTCACGATGTAGGAGTTGGCGAGATGCAAGGCATCTTGAATGGTTGACGGAGTGTGCTGAGCCAAGTCCTTCCTGAATTCCGATTCGTACAACTAGCCTTGTTTGAGAGCACGAAGTACTGCCTGGTCGCTCATGCCTTCGACTTGCGAGATAAGAGTTTTGAATTTGTTAATGTATGATCGGAGAGACTTCGTCGAACCTTGAGTGATCGACCATAAATCAGCATCGATGGTTTTCTGTCCCATTAAGATGGAGTACTGCATCAGGAAGGTTGTAATGAGTTCGAGGAAACTGTCGATGGAGTTCCTCGGCAGGCGAGAGAACCATTGTAGAGCTGGTCCTTTGAAATTCTCGAAGAAGAGAAGACAGAAACCAGCGTCTTCGTATCCCCTTGAGAACTTGGCACTGGTCATGGAGATTTGGAAGGATGTTAGGTGCTCTCTTGGATTGGTCGTCCCGTCGTAGAATGGGATTCTGACTTTTTTTGGGATCTGGGATACGAGCTTCTGTGATCCTTCGAGTGAAGGGAGTCATCTGCGATTTTTCGAGAACATGGTCGATTTCTGGTGCGTGGCTGGTTGCCTTGTGGATCTGCAAACGCACCTCCTGGATAGTAGCTTATGTCCCGCAGAGAGATGCTCTGAGTCGTAAGATTTCTTCCTTGTGTTCTCCGAGCTTATCGTCATCAGAGTATTCTTCGAAGACTTCTTCACCTTGATCTTTATGCTGTTCTGTATGCTCTGGTTGATGAATGTTCAGAGGTGGGCTTGACTCTCTTTTGCGATTGTCTTCGGTATAAGGTTGCCTGTTGACCGTCGGAGTATCCTTGGTGAGGTTTGATAGTTCTTTTCGATACTTGTGTTTGCTCTGTTCGAGCGACAGATTCCTGTGAGCCGTCTGTCTCGTGAGATCGAGAGGTGGCAAGCCGAAGAGCCTTCTCAAAGCTTTCCGAGGTTGGTTTCATACAGAGAGTTCCCTTAATCTATCCGCGATGGATTGGTTGATCTTGTCTTGCTTCACGGAGCGTGTAAGCAAGTTGTTGAGCAAGGTGTTGACTTCTGCGAAGCCAGTTTGAGGATTGACGACTCTATCTCCTCCTCCGTTCAATGGAGTCTGCGTGGTCGGACCTCCTCCGTTCAATGGAGTCTGCGTGGTCGGACCGTGGATGGCTTTCGAAGTTGATTTATCCGTTTGGTTGTGGAGTATGGAACCATCCTTGTTAGATTGCTAGGTAGTTGGTTCTTCCCCTGCCATGTTTGTCGTGGGTTACAAGAGATTCTTCGTGTGAACAGTCGATGAGTCCCCACAGACGGTACCGAATTGTGTGTACCAAAATTCACACAACTACAAACTTGTATAATACGAAACTTTTAAGGGATCGTCGACTATCTTTCTGTACGAATCACTTGTAAGTATGAGAACAGAGAAAACAGAGAGAAAGGACATAATTCAAAGGCAGGAAACAGAACGGAAGAAAAGATGAACGAAAGACAAAATATAGATGAATCATGAATTTTATTGCTAGAGCTCTCTAGGGTTAGAGAGGCTATGCGATTTCAAGAGATAAAGTAAGTTATGAGTAGCAAAGTATTTATACTATCAGCTAAACCTTCCTAGGTTGTCGGGCTTCTCATGGGCCACCTTTTGTTTCTTACAGACAGCTTCTTCGGTAGTTTTCTTTTCTCCGATATGAATCTAAAAACTTCCTTTTTCGTAAAGCAGAGAAATACTTCCTTTTTCGTAGATTCTCCTTTGATCTTTCTCGAATCTTCTAGAATTGTGGTGAGTAATATGTCTGAAGGGCCTGGCTCGGATATCGGCCCATGATGGAATATCGGACAGTTTAGCCTGTCGAGAGTGTATTCGGACACGTAGGTCGCATGTCGTGATAGTGTAAGTTAATGTTACTTTGTGGATCCTACGTTCTCATTGGAACTAAGTACTTGGCTTGATTGATCCACAAAATGGTACTGAACCCGATGATTGAAGTTATCCCGTGACCCACAAGGTGTGCATGAGTGGCGGAAAATGATATAGTCGCACTTCGCGACCCACACGAATACATCCAGGTCACGGGAAGCAAGTAAAGGCGAATGCACGAGCCAGCCTTCTCGTGGGCCGCGGAACATGAATGGAAAACGATCATGCAACCCGTAGACGATCATGGCTCGCGGATTATTAGATCGGAGAATCGAGGCGATCTATGAAGCTGCTAGGGTCGCGGGAAGAGGCTCCCGACATGAAGCGGCGACCCAAGGCTTCGTCAGGTCGCAGGACTTGGCCGAAAGGAAGGTAATGTGAGCTACGACCATAGCCAGGTCACGGGAGGAACACGTGAAGAGAAAAGGCGAGCTACAGCCCTTCTAGCTCGCTAGACGTGCTCATAAGATGAAGAACGGGTGAGCCAACCTTGCTCGTTGGGTTGCGAAACACGTGGCACAGAAAAGTGGCTAACCAAGTGATCGAGTGGGTCGCGGGTCATGTGGTCGGTCGTGATTCGCGAGCTGCATGGGTCGCGGGTCGCGTATTTGGTCATGATCCGCGAGCCGGACCTTGTCGTGGGTCGCGAGATGAACCTCGATGGTCATAGGTTGGTTCTCATCATAAGTCTCTCCATGCACTCTTAGGTTCGTGAATGCATGCTTGATGATGCATTCACGGTCGTATAGAATTCTCGATTGATAATTCTTCGACACTTAGTTGTTTTTACGCTATCAATCTACAGGGTTGGAATACGACCCCTACATGCCTCACGCCTCACCCCTCATTGTCAGTTCCGCGACCCGTGAGTATTAACACGGCTTTAGCTCTTCCGCGACCCGTGGGTGTGCTACGGGTCGCAACGTCTCGACAATCCCCGGGAGCTCCAAGTTGGTTTGAAGTGCGGACTGTAACTTCTCGACAGGTCACGGGAGCTTGTTGGCCAGCCGTGACGTGGGCCGTGAGCATTCGACGGGTTGAACGTCTCGTCTTGGTGGTGAGTCGAGCTTTGGAAGACGTGAGGGTCGCAAGATTAATTCCCAGTATGATGGTGGAACCTTCGATGATTGTAACACGGATGCCTTGGGTAAGTCTTTTTCGATGATCATGAGCCAAGGAATGATCATGTTGTATGGCGCTTTGATGGTAGTAGCTACTTTGTTCCGTATAGCGATTCTTAGTCTTCCGAGTCGTCTAGCTCCTATAGTAGCCTTGGTCGGAGTAGCAATGGTAGTAAATGTAACAATGGTGCCAAAAAGGATGAAGCTAGTTGTAGTGGAAACATTAATAGTGATGGTGATAGTAGTGGAAGTAATGTTGCTAGTGGTAGCGAACGTAGTTCTAGTGAAGGTAGCGATTGTAGCGGTATCGAAGACGCTCATGGAGGCCCATCGATAGTTAATAATGAGGAGGCGGTAGATTTTGATGATACTCCGGTCATTAGTATCAAGCAAGAGCTTGAGGATCATTGAGTCTTCAACGATACTTTCGATGGCGCTAAAGCTTTGGTTAAGAGAATCAAACCGGATCCGCCCGGATCGAGTTTGTTGATTGAAGACTCGATATCTAAGCTTAGGGAAGTGTTCTTGATTCCCGAAGATATTGAGATAATTATTCCGCCATCGTCCGATTGTCTTGACAATGCTCCGGAAGGATACTTTTGCTTGCTTGAAAGTTTCTTTTACGAGGGATTCCTTTGGTTACCAATCCCGGAGATGTTCATCAAATTATTGAAGAGGTATAACTTGTGGGAATCCTAGTACGTTGTATCGAATGCGGTTTCGATATTGAGGTAGGATTCCTCTCTGAAGTGCTAGAAGTTCGCCAACCCGATCATAACAAGAACGTCTACGCTATTGCCAGTAAGCCTATTAAGAGAGTCATCCGAGGTTTGCCGGGATGAATTCACTATTGTCAAGAAATATTATTTTATGCGAATAGAGATCATCATTCGATCGTGAGTGATCGTCTTGGTGGAATTAGATCTCGTTAGAGACGCATAGGTAGCTTTATCGATATATGATCTTGACTTGATTGTTTGTCGCCAATTGTCTCCCCTGGATGTTTTCTAACTCTTTGTTGTTTCATGTATTTGCATATTGTACATTCCTCCTTCGTGTCACTGGACGACGACCTTTACCTTTAAGTGTGTCGAGAACGTTCATTTTCGGAGAGAAGGTTTTGATTCACCACAACGTTCGAAGGATACCATGGAGATTTTGAGATCGAGGATGATGGTTATGGAGAGGCTTAGGCAAGAGAGAGATGCTAACAGTTCAGAGGTTTAGTCTCTCGTGCCTGTTGTCGCACATCAGGGTTTTGCCATGCGCTCGGAGGAGGCTTCCCGACCAGGTGGTGTCGTAGCCTCGAAGGCTGTCGTGAATGTTTCTCCGAAGGTATCCAAGGGCAAAGGCATTCCTAAAGATGATCCCAAATCGAGTAAGGCGAAAGCTGTCACATAGCCGGCCAAGGACCAAAGAACTTCGAAGGCTGCTCCTCGCAAGAGATCGAGGAAGGATTTTGCTTCTTCGGATGACGACGAGGATGTTATACTTCCGAGTACCAATGAAGATGCGGTAGTGATGCAATTTTCTCGCATATTCTCGACGGAGATGTGTTTCCTCCGACGGAGTCTTTTCGGCATCGTGAGAGATACTCGGCCGCTTCTCATGGTTGTTGGAACGTAAGTAGTTTTGCTTTCACCCCTTGTAGGTTCTTGATGTTTGCGACCTAATGTTGATTTTTGTTTTGCAGTTCATCGCTCAAATGCTGAGCTTAAGAGAGTCTGAGCGTCAGAGCGTCAGAGCGTCAGAGCGTCAGAGCGTCTCATGAGAAGGACATGTCTCTTTGGGTTAACAAGATTGCGGGATTAGAGACCAAGGCGCAAGAGTGGAATACCAAGGCCAAGATTGAAGAGAAACGTGCTCTTAGGAACAAGACGGCAACTTCGGAGGGATTGGTGTCATCGAGACTTATGGATGCCGTTGGCAAGTATCATCTTGTCGCGGAGAAGGCTCGTGCCAAGGTGATTAGGCTCAAGGAGGAGCTCTCCGAGAGGATGAGCCAGTTTTGTAAAGTTTGTGTTTCGCTTAAATCTTCAAATATTTCGAGTTTTTGGTGGAACATGTTCATCATTTGTGATTCTTCGATGCATGCAGAGAACTCCTACCAGATGATTAAGTCGTTGCCGGGAGAGACTCGGCCCACTCTTTCCGGGGTAGAGAGTGACATGCTTATTACTCGAACGACCTATGCTGGTGCCGATACTGAGTATGATGGCTTTGTCAACGAGCTAATCGAAGACATGTCGGCTGGTGCGGAGCCGTGTGAAGAACCGGCGTTAGTCGAGGTTTCGGTTGTTTATGATGCATCGGATGAGGAGGTGACGGAGTAGGTCGTCAAAGTTTCCCCCCCCCTTTGCTTAATGTTTAAAGACTTTTACTTGGCAATTGCTGCCTTTTGAGACTTGATTTGGTTGAGTACGATAACTCGTTCCTTTATGTGCCTGGATGGCTTTATCCAATATCGTAGACTTGAACTTGTTGTATTGCCGTTTAAGCTTTGAGATGCTTTAGAGCATAGTAGCTCGTTTTATGACATTGTCGATTTCGTATCTATGTGTAGATTTAGATTTTCTTTGCTAGATAATATGTTTGAACTGTTAATTCGACGAGTAGACCAACGAGATGTTTGTTGGGTTTTAGCAATTCAGTTTTATCGAATGTCATCTCCGAGTCTAAGTCCTTGCTTGCATGGTTATGCGTAGCAGATATTTCCGAGATTTTGATTGTGAAATGTCTTGCGACATTGTTGTTGGACGATGATTTGAATTATTTGGTGATCATTCTATGGGTGAACCAGTAAGATGACTAGTAGGTGTGGAAGAGAAAAGGTTTGCGATGGTGCGTTGGAGAAGTGCTTGCATAGTTATGATTGCTGTTTGATGGATTTTTGCTCTTAAGATAATCACATTAGCTGAGTTTAGATTGGTCTATTGATTGATGCGATCATAAACAAAACTATCCCACCTTGCGACGTTGCGTCAAGGATGTGCCCATGAGATGTTGATGACCTGTGTTCACTGAAACTAGGCTTTCAAGACGAGATATTTCTTTCAAACCCTTACTCTTTCTCTAGCAAGAATCCTTCTGATAAACAAGTCGTTGCGTGTTAGAGTAAGAGGTGTAGATGTACCCGGGTGTTTACATTGTTGGGGCAAGCAACAATGTGGCATTTTGATACGCCCGAAAGTGTAACAACTTTCGAGTAAGCTATGATGAGATCTTTAGCTCGGCACTATCTCGACGATAGTTTGCATTTTAGGAGCTCCCGAATGGGACTACGTCGAGATAGCAATGTGATATGTTTCATTTTAGGACTGTTTTCATGGTTGTTTTACATTCATTTTGATCTAGTTTTGACTCATTTGTTGATAGTTTACCTTGNCATCCGATGTGGCCACCCGATGCCAGGTGCATTTTTGGCCTCCAAAGTGACATTTCCTGTGTCGTTGGCATCGGGTGCCACCCTATGTGGCCACCCGATGCTAGACACATCCTCTTGCTTTCCCAAGTTTTGTTGACTTTCGTTAATTATGTT
>OVAP01003987.1:1682-15461 GCA_900406295.1 Aurinia saxatilis | reverse complement strand
GTAATATATAATGACTGAAAGATCCTTTCTATATTTACATATCTTCTATATATACTTCACAAAAAGGTCGGAGCGTCATCTCCCTCACCACTGGACCAAAGTGCGGACGTTGTGGCCTTCTTTTGAAGGCCTCCTTTGACTCACGCAACTCCCACTTCCATTCAGTCTTTGTAAAAGGCAAAGCAAACTCCTCAATGGGCTCTAGATAAACACACATGACATGACCAACAAAAACAATAAGAATTTGTGTTACCCTTAAAAAAATATATATAACTAGAAAAAGTTCTAAATGGATTTTTGATAACTACAAACAACTAAAATATGTAAAATAATTAGAAAAAATTGAAGTCATTATGTAATTTTTATGTATAAAATGTTTAACAGATTGGATAAAAAAAATTGGCATTNAAAATGTTTAACAGATTGGATAAAAAAAATTGGCATTAACTATTGAATAAATATTTAAGATGAAACATTTTGTTAGTAAACTACTATTTGTGTTTGTTAAAGTTTTGAGAATTTTTTTTAATTTAACTATTTTTATATCATAACATATTATTTTTTATTAATCTCTTCAACTTCAATTTTATTTTTTTTGAAAAAGAACACATGAAAATACATAATTGAGTTTTGACATTTCGATTTTGTGTATTATATTATCATGGTATTTTAATCTACAAAATATTACTATATAATAAAAATATTTTATATCATTATAACTATATAATTTACTTTTCCTCTATTAAATATATGTTTTTCGTTATATTGATCCATAAAGAAAGAAAGACTAAATCTAGTCAAACTCAGTTATCTCTTGTATAAGTTTTACTATGATTGTTTTTAAGTATGCATTACTATGATTGTTTGGTCAAGTAAGGTGCAACATGAACTTAATCTCTTGTATCAATATACGTTACTATGATTGCTTTTAAAAGAAAATTTCAACAAGTGTCGACTCAGGGCTCGTCTCTTCGATTATCTTTGTTGGCACTCCACAACATCAAGAAATTAGGGTTTCGAATTGGGAATTTGGAACACCGAGTTTGGTTTGTTTCGATATGGGCTTTCCTTCGCTTTCGATATGTTCTCTCACAAGGGAAGAGAGGAGATAAAGGTGTGTTTGATGTATTTGTTTATTTGCATGCGTGTTTTTTTGTTTTATCAAGATAAATTTTAGGTTTTTTGGATGAAATAAAGAGAAATTAAAAACAAAAAATCAGTAAAAAAAAATGACACATGTCATCATTATAGATGTTTAGGTGTCAACTTTTCAGAGATGTTGTAAGGTGTGTTTCCTAAAATATTAGATAAGACTAGGTGACTATCCGCACTACGTGCGGGTTTATTTCGAAATAGTTTTCTTTTAAAATATTTAATGATGTTTTGTTTAAATATTTAAGGTGTCTCCTATTTGTAGATAATATAAGAACAAATGACAATCATATCTCACAAAATGCTATATATCTTTCATAATATTTAAATCTTTGATAGTTTACATAGGTAGTTATGAGAATATCACTTCAAGCAATACAAACTTCTGTAACTTATGAGTGTGAGTGACAAATGGAGTATTATTAGGAAAGTTGAGAAGAAAAATATAGTCAGTAATTTGAGATGTGAATAATCAAATTCATCTCGCTATCTTACCAAGCAAACTCAGATAAAATCAATTATGTTTAAAAGACTACGATAGCCAATATTTCATTATCTCAATAAGAAAGAACAATCCTGTAAAATAGTGGATCTACACATGTCATGGGGGCACACTGTTTGTTTAAATTCTTCACAGCTATGAAAATATCAATATTTATAGCTAGATAGCTCACTAGATCTTTTTACACAAATATTATTTATCTAGATAGAAAATAAAAATAAGAGTCAATATTTATACTCTATACAATCCACTCATTACCATTTTTCTCATTAAATAAGCAATATTAAAATACATTTTTTAGAAAACGTTTTTTATTTTTTAACTTTAAATTTTTTTTCCAAAATAAAAATATATAGAGGGAAACTTGTTTTTCCAGGAGCCGAGCATCAAGGGATATATCTAAAGGATATGTAATACCAACATAATTCTAAGAACTGAGACATGAAGAAGTTTCCCGATAATGTTGGTGCCTGATGCGGCTCATGCGGGCCTTAAACACTCTAAACCATGGAAAAAAGTCTATATTATTTAACCCACACAAATAATCATATTAATGTCATAAAACATAAAACATAAAATTTGACAATCCCTAAAATATTACAAACCCATAACTTATACCATATTTTTTAAGTGAAAGAAAGTTAACCAAATTTAAAACTATCAAGCCATGTTGTAGGCTCGGTAAACCACATTACAAGCATGAATACACTGTAAATTGTTCTTTTGATAATTGAACATCGTAATTGGTTCTCATCCTCTAATATTATTGTGAGTGAGTGTATTTTTAATTAGGCCAAAGATATTTAATTTTATTTAAATAAAATTTTATTTTGTGATTTTTACATGAATTATTTTGGGTGGAGTTTTGGTTCTCGTCACGTCGTATTGTCATGTCATATTGTTGTTAATAAGTATATATTTTAAACCAAATTACTATAGTTTTATTTAAAGAAATTGTCAAATTATTATGGAGCCATGAGATGGGTTTAAAATTATGTTTATGAATTATGGATTGTAGGAAATATATTATATATATATATATATATGTATATATACACATATATGTTTTGGTTAATTTATTTATTATTATTATTTAATTAAACTATCATTAATGTCAATGAAGACATGTGTCATATTCACAATGAGCCACTTGTCTTTGGCATGGAGAGCGTCCTTATCTTCCTCTTCTTATCTTTTACTCTCTCCGTTTCTTAAAGAGTGTCGTTTTGACTCTTTGCACACAGATTAATAAAATATATTAAAAGTTTTGTTTTGCCCATAAATAATAAGTTGTCTATTCATATTATTCTTTGTTTTGAGGTTAAATGAGGTATTTAGTATTAAAAATTATATTGAAAAATAAAAACGACACTCTTTTTGAAACAAAAAAATTAGTCTAAAACGACATTCTTTAAGAAATAGAAATAGTATATAGTAGATTCATATAGTTTTTTTCCAATGAATTATCTCAATACTCACTATCCGTATCTGTTATCTTATCTAACTCTCTCTGAATCTCCACGTACTGCTTCTCTTCCTCTCCTAGCTGCTTCTTTAGCTTGGCTATGTGCTGTTTTTTCTCTCGAGAATCTCTTGTTCAACCCGTTGCTTTCTGCACAAAAAATTCGGTATCTCGTGTTCTACTCTTTTCCTCTTATGATTGGTATCTTCTTCAACCATCTGTCCATAAAAAAGCATGCATTAAAAAAAAAAACACAGTAAGAATTTGAATGGAAAAGAATTTGAAACCTCTCTCCCATATATAACACAGTAACAGACATCTACAGTGTAACGCCCCGACCGCCCCTACCGGTGAGGTCCCCATGCCGGGCCCCACCCCTGTCCGACGGTCGGTGCGTTAATATTTTGGAGGCTCTGAAAACTTGTTTACTATCCCTGCAATCACCACAAGATCTTTCCCCGTGTTTCGTCCTCGCTCACACGGTACTGCGATTACTTCCCAGTAGGTCACCTATCCCTAAATTGCTCCAGCTCAAGCACGCTTAACTTTGGAGTTCTCTCTGGACAAGTGACCGAAAAGATAAGTGAACTTTGGTGACATAGGTAGCCAAATCAATTCTTTTAAACCTTTCCACATATACTGTAAACCGGGATGTTACATACAAAATATATAAACGAATCATACCATGTTTTACATATAGAATCTACCATACGTTGAACCACAAAACCAGTAGTGTCCAATTCTTTCATATTCAAATCATCTAGAGAAAGAAAATCAAAGTCACAGACGAAACCTGTTCTTGAGCGACAATCGCTTCTTAACGTTTCTTGAGGTTAAACTACTACACTATAGACATGGGAGAACTCACATGCATCTTGACGTTGAACTCGATGAAAAAACTACATTACCTTTTCCCGTCCATATACTTGGATTTCAGTTTGAATGATCCTTCTCCATAGTCAACAACATAAACCTTAAATCGAAAAAATGTTACAAATTTACATACATCTCGATTAAGGTTTTAATCTATTGGGCTGAATTCAGTTAATGAGGCTGATTATAGTGTTTTAACAACACTGGCTTTTACACTCTCGTATGGGCTTAATGGGCCTTAATTAGCTTAATTTTTTAATTGGTTAATATTAAAGAAATATGACCGTTAGTAATAGTAGTTTTTAACCTTTAAGTTAAAACACACACTCACATCGGTCGTGTCTCTTCAGTTTACACTACGAGTGAGAGACAGAGAGTCTCTTTAGTTTCAGAGAGTGATGAAATAGGTTCACTGATCCATGTCCGAAGAGGAAAGCCATCAAAACCACACGGTGTCTACGGGCTCATCAGACATGGCTATTCTCGCTGGTGACACTCTCCTCCTGACCTTGTTTCTTATCATCAGTGAACAAGAAAACACTATTTGTTCTGTTTTTTCGAAATACTGATTCTAACTTTGTTCCTTTTTGTTTAGATCGCTAATAAATAAATTAAAAGGACTATGGAATTAGAGAGAGAGTGAAGCTGTGACAAAGCTCAACGAACTGATGTTTTCTTGATTGGTCGTGTTGTTAGCAACTTCGTTTGCACAGGTTAGTAATGGAATGGGCATAAATGAATAGGTCAATGATTATTATGAAGGAGTAAGTAATTGTTTGATTACTTTTATGAAGTAATACTAACAAAACGGTAATGATTGTGTAGGCCTTAAGAAAAGAGTCATTGACTGTTTATGGTGATGGTAAGCAGACAAGGAGTTTCCAGTTTGTCTCTGATCTGGTAAGCTCGTTTACTTTTTCCTCCTATAGTATACATTTAATAATTGAATGAAAACAAGGAAAAGTTCAATATAAATGTTCGCCCTACTGTTTCAAATTGCCAAGACAATACCTTTAATATATATCAGTTGTGACATGGTAATACAAATCTTACTTTGTTTTATTCAAAGATATAATGATCTCACTAGGCTGGACTGTGTGGTTGAGAATTGATATTTGAGAATTCGGTAGAGTTAGTTTGGTGTCAAATCAACCTTGTATATTTACAACTTGGCAAACATTAGATTTAAAGAGTTTTTAAGTTTTACTATATAGTACAAAACAACTCTCTAGGATTAAGATCTGTGACCAGGATTCAGTAACTATATGTGGAAAAGGATTCAGTAAGAATGTTTACAGTGTGACATTAACTTTGGGGATGGGTAGGTATTAACATCACATGACCAAAAAGGAGCAAAAAGTTGATTTCTCCAGAGATGTGTATCTGATCCAAATGATTGAATGGTGTGATGCAGGTTGACCACTTCATCATCAACATCGGCGTGAGCCACAAGACTTGTAGTAGAGAGAGTGAAGCACAATGGTGACATTCGTGACAAAGCTCAACGACTGAAATGATGTCCGAACCATTGTTAAATGGTGAAGGTAATTTCACTATTCTCTTATAATGTTTTTGATCCTGAGATGTTAGGAGAATCTCTTAGTACTTTGGTAGATTAGTTAGCTACTTAAAACTACAGGCTCATTATTCTCTTAATCTTTTGAATCAGGAGATTAAGCAGACATATTAGGATCAACATGGGTTTCTTGTGAAATTTACATGTGTATATTAGCTAATAGGCCTTTACTTTGGTTAGTACTCACCAAAGAAGTTTGAATTTGCTTTGTATATATGCTTTTAATAAATCTTCGTTGATTCTATATTGTAGGTGCAACAAAAGAGTACGAAGTAATCGGTGCTTCAAGGGAGAAAGAAGTCATCATGGTGAGGTCTATCTGATTCTCTCTTCTTTTTTTTTTCTTTTTTTTTTTTTTAATTTTTTCTAGGGAGGAATTTCTTTTGCTACCTTATTAACAATGGAGACTTAAATGATTTTCATGTTGTGAAAAACAAACCGAATGTGTCATCCCGTCTTTTGATCGTTAGTTAGGTAGTCTTTTCTATCTGGTGACACATTCTACATGTTTTTACATTGTGATTTTTACGCACTCTCTAGTTGATTTGGTAGTAGAAAAATAACTTCCGGGTTTTGGGTTTTTAAGGGAGGAATTTCTTTTGCTATCTTATTAACAATGGAGACTTAAATGATTTTCGTGATGTGAAAAACAAACCGAATGTGTCATCCCGTCTTTTGATCGTTAGTTAGGTAGTCTTTTCTACCTGGTGACACATTCTACATGTTTTTATGTTGTGATTTTTACGCACTCTCTAGTTGATTGGTAGTAGAAAAATAACTTCCGGGTTTTGGGTTTTCAAGGGAGGAATTTCTTTTGCTATCTTATTAACAATGGAGACTTAAATGATTTTCATGATGTGAAAAACAAACCGAATGTATCATCCTGTCTTTTGATCGTTAGTTAGGTAGTCTTTTCTACCTGGTGACACATTCTACATGTTTTTACGTTGTGATTTTTACGCACTCTCTAGCTGATTGGTAGTAAAAAAATAACTTC
This sequence comes from Aurinia saxatilis, assembly GCA_900406295.1. NCBI lineage: Eukaryota > Viridiplantae > Streptophyta > Magnoliopsida > Brassicales > Brassicaceae > Aurinia > Aurinia saxatilis. Next base: position 8,899 of record OVAP01003987.1, on the reverse strand, counting down.
CAGGTTTTGGGTTTTCAAGGGAGGAATTTCTTTTGCTATCTTATTAACAATGGAGACTTAAATAATTTTCATGATGTGAAAAACAAACCGAATGTATCATCCCATCTTTTGACCGTTAGTTAGGTAGTCTTTTCTACCTGGTGACACATTCTACATGTTTTTACGTTGTGATTTTTACGCACTCTCTAGTTGATTTAGTAGTAGAAAAATTGTTCCCTTTCAAATTATTTCGGTTTTCTAAAGAGCTTTCAAAATTAAACGTTTTGTTTTTTGGTTTTCAATGCATTGTATAAAGAAGTAATGAGTATGTGGGTATAAATTCTTAAGTAAGAAAAATGTAAACGGCAGAGTTGTTTATGATGTTCTGTTATTCATGGAAGCTCTTTTCTCTTAATCCTTTTCTAGTTTAACAATGAATCATCTTTGTATTCACCGTTATTATATGTTATGTCGTATTGTTATGCTTCTCATTTCATATGATTTAATACATCAACTTCTATATTTGTCGGAAAACAAAGAATAACTTCAAATTTGTGAAAATTAACTATATATTTATCACTTCCATATGATAAAATATAAATGTATTACTCTGGTTAAATGGAATCATCCAATAGTTCAATTTTCATTAAAATTTTGTATTAGTTAAGCGTTTCAGTCATTATAGTATGTATATTTAGAAATTTAAAGAAAATTGTAACTTGTATATTCCACGAAAAGAGAAATCAATTGGCTAACATGGAGAAGTCACTACGCACCACGAGATTGGTTCGTGTGGCCCATTAAGAGATGAATGGGCCCAACTCAGATTGAACGTGATGCACCTGTAACTAGTCAAAGCTGTCGTTCTCTCCATTTTTCACGTGACGTATTTGCCACTTTAGTAACTTTGTTAATTTAATATGACGTTATTTTAAATTTTATTTCAGGAACGGTAGGTTTTATGTACCTAAAAATATTACAATAAATAATTGAAAATTAAGCATATGAAAGTTATGTGAAGGTTCATTTTTAAAAAGTTTCAGAACTGTAGTTTTTATACAAACTCAAATCATTTGAAAAAAGAAAACTAGCTAGGTAACATGAGATGAGATGAAGATGAATAGTTATAGACTAGTACGTACAAGATAGAACATGACTTGGTAGTTGGTACTGGAACACTCGAATATATATTATGTGGTCACAAAAAGCACGTAAATCACGGATGGTTATGAATTTATGACGATTCCAAGACGTAATTAAGTCACACACATATGCTCAACATCCTTAACTAGAGTGTTGATTAGAGATGTCTATGTTATTTGTTTGTTTTTTTATTAATATTTAAATAATTACGCTGGATTCGAATTTAGATAGTAATACAGTGACAATACTATTACAATCGATAAACTACAAATCTTGATTATTAGAAATGTCTATATTATAAATCAATTATTATAAATATATATATTTTCTAAAACATACATCTGAAATTAATTAGAAATATTTTGTGAATTCGGTTAGTTCCGGTCAGATCAGACTGAACCGTAATCCCAACAAAACCTATCCGGTTCGGCTTTCGGATTAGGGAAATGTACAATGCACCTAGACACAGAGAATAACAATTTCCCCCACAAGACCGTAGCTGCTTCTAGTGTTTTGTTTAATTAGTTTAAAAATTTTCCACACTTTCCAGAACTTTCACCAAACGCCAATCACCACCGTCTGATACTAAACCTACACGTGTACACACCAGATTTCATATTCACCACTAATCCAAAACGCCTATATATTAATCCCCCACACATTTACGTCCTTCTCATCAACACTAAACACAAAACAACGACAACAAAAAACACTCTTCTTAAACATTTGTACTAATCACATCACGTGCCTCTCACATGGCTCCGGAGCTTACTCAAACCACCGCGGTGACGGTAACTAAACCGTCACCGCAAATCCACCGTGGTGGTGATCGAGCTTACGTGACGTTTCTAGCTGGAAACGGTGATTATGTTAAAGGAGTGGTTGGTTTAGCCAAAGGGTTAAGGAAAGTGAAATCTGCTTATCCACTTGTGGTGGCGATATTACCTGATGTTCCGGAGGAGCACCGTCGTATACTTGAGGAACAAGGTTGTATTGTTCGTGAGATCGAACCGGTTTATCCACCGGAGAATCAAACCGAGTTTGCTATGGCTTATTACGTTATTAATTACTCCAAACTCCGTATCTGGAAGGTACGTCTAATACGACGTCGTTTTAAGTATTACTTATTTTATAAGACTACGACGTCGTTTAAATGATCTGTTTTGTGTTTTTGATGTTTGTAGTTTGTGGAGTATAGTAAGATGATATATTTGGATGGAGACATTCAAGTATACGAAAATATTGATCATTTGTTCGATCTTCCTGATGGTTATTTCTATGCGGTGATGGATTGTTTCTGTGAGAAGACGTGGAGTCATACTCCGCAGTACAAGATTGGATATTGTCAACAGTGTCCGGAGAAAGTCCAGTGGCCTAAAGAGGAGTTTGGTGAACCACCGGCTCTTTACTTTAATGCTGGAATGTTTGTGTACGAACCTAACCTAAACACTTATGAAGATCTCTTGAGGACTCTTAAGATCACTCCTCCAACTCCTTTTGCTGAACAGGTAAAGAAATGTTGAAACTTGATTGGTTTTGCTATGTTTTGTTCTGTTATTCTCTGTTTTGAGTTGTGGGTGTTTGATTGTGCAGGACTTTTTGAACATGTACTTCAAGAAAATATACAAGCCGATTCCTCTTGTTTATAATCTTGTTCTTGCGATGTTATGGCGTCATCCAGAGAACGTGGAGCTTGATAAAGTCAAGGTGGTTCATTACTGTGCAGCGGTGAGTGATTGTGGTCTAAGTTTTGTCTACTTACAGTAATGTGTTTTGTTCTGAGCTCTGACAAATTATTTATTGTGATTCTAATTGTACAGGGCTCGAAGCCATGGAGATACACAGGAAAGGAAGCGAACATGGAGAGAGAAGACATCAAAATGCTGGTAAACAAATGGTGGGATATATACACTGATGGTACCTTGGATTACAAGAAACCAGTTGAGACAGACACTGATCTTGTGAATCTGAAGCCGTTTATCTCCGCTCTTACTGAAGCTGGACAAGTCAAGTACGTGACTGCACCATCTGCTGCTTGAATGTCGAAATTGATAGGAAATAAAGTGTCGGTGTAGTAGACACCTTCTTCTCCTTTTCCGGGCATCAAATTGGGTTTTGGGGTTTCATGTGCTTTTAAGGTTGACTTGTGATTTGTTTTCCTTTCGTTTCTGCTTAATTTTGTCTATAATTTGTGCTTTCCTCCAATTTTTGTGTACTGGTAATGGTATTGTATATTATCGATGTATTTGATTAACGAAATAATTTCACAATGAGAAGTTGCATAAGCAAAAGTATTCGGATTATAGAACTTAAATGAGGAAGAAACCTGGGTAAAAGAACAATGTAAAATGAATATACTCACTTCTGGATGAACAAGGCAAAAAACTTAACGAGTTATTTAAAAGGGAAAATACAAACTGTAAAACGATCCGAGTTTGAGATAAGATGAGATGTAGAAGAAGAATATGATAATAAATGTTGGTTTCGTTTTGTAGTACTAGCGAAACAGACCCTTTCCTTGATTTATAAACCAAATAAGCAAAGAGGAATCTTGGCTACTACCTCCTTTCCTATGCCTGCACAAAATAAGCAAAGTGTCTCAACTTCAAGACTATACATACATTATGCAACTTGGGAGTTATGAAAATATTAATACCTTGTTGGCGATGTTGTTGGAGAGCCAGTCAAGTCCCTCGTAGAGACCTTCTCCAGAGGTGGCACATGTGCTCTGAATGTACCTGTTCATCACAACGATTATATCAGCTCATGTGGTCCGGGTTTGGAAGTTTCAATCGTGAGAGGGAGCTAGAGTTATCTGTTTTGCTCACCAGTGTCGTTGGCGGAGAGAGTGGAGGCCAAGCTTGTCAGTGATCTCAGCAGCGTTCATTGCATTGGGAAGATCTTGCTTGTTAGCAAACACAAGCAGAACTGCATCCCTCAATTCATCCTGAGCAGAAGAGCACAAGGTCAACACCGAATGATCCAATTTATCCTCAAAGGGATTGACTATAAAATATACAAAAGCACAGAGAGAAGTATGGGGGTGAAAATACCTCGTTCAACATTCTGTGGAGCTCGTCCCTAGCTTCAACAACACGGTCACGATCGTTGCTGTCCACCACAAAGATAAGTCCCTGGGTGTTCTGGAAGTAGTGTCTCCACAATGGACGGATCTAGATGAACAAGACGAAAAAGAATTAGAAAGATATCCATCAAAATTCTATGAGCAGAACACAACTAAGATGAAAAAACATGTAAATATGAGCCAGAAAACAACATGTCTTTGAGAAGCAACAGAATGTTCGAAATTCTGGCTCATTTCATTTAGCTTATCAATCGTAGAGCGTTAGCATACGAATGTAATACCAACACTGAACCTAATAAGCAAATGATTTTCCAAACAGATGACATTGAATGATAGATAAACAAGCAAAGATTGGAAGAATCTTCGATATAAAATGCAAAGAAACAGGACAATACCTTGTCTTGACCCCCGACATCCCACACGGTGAAGCTAATGTTCTTGTATTCGACAGTCTCAACGTTGAACCCTGGAAAAACACACGATTACTGTCAGCTTTAAGAATCATAGCCATCTCTTCATAACAAACTACAATAGACGAAGTTACTGACCAATGGTGGGAATGGTGGTCACGATCTCTCCGAGCTTAAGCTTGTACAGGATGGTGGTCTTACCAGCTGCATCGAGACCAACCATCAGAATACGCATCTCCTTCTTAGCAAAAAGTCTGCTGAACAACTTTCCAAATGATAGCCCCATTTTCACAAACCTATTCACAAATTACAGATTCACATATATCAATTAAACCAAAAACATAATCTCAAAATCACAACAAACAAATCATACTAAACAATTGGATCGAATCTCATTCATATCCTCAAATCTAGATTCAAAATTCAACAAAGTAAAATTCCAAATCACAAATGAATCAACAATCTAACAACGAAGATCAACAAAACCTACGATTACAAATTGAATCTGATTCATAACACTCAAGTCCAGATCGAATCACGATCTTCAAAATTCCGCATAAGAACCAAATCTCAATTCGATTATTCCACTACGCATACACAGATCCAGGCGTTACAAGCTAACGAATCACAAGAAAAACCAAATCCAAATCGGGGAAAAAAAAAACACAAAACAGATCTGGAAATGACGAAGCTACACGGATCCAGATCGCGAGAAACGAATTCGAAAAGAGGAATCTCTCGAGAGAGAGAGAGAGGAGGAATCAAAACGTACCGAGATCTAAGCTTTTCTCTCGATGGTGGTGGTCGAAGAAATGAGCCCTTTCTTCGAACGTTTCACGATGATTGTTTTTTTTGGTTTTTGTGAGACTCAGAAAAAATATCTCTACTTATAATCTTTTAAGTGAGCGTTAAAAATACGTCGAATATTATGGTTTTCTCAATTAAATAATTTTTATAAATTTGTGCTTTTTTTTTGGGATTCTCTTAAGTTTCATTTTTAAACTCTTAGCTAGGCCCAATGGGCTTAGTACCATGTTTCCAGAACAACGACTGCGTAACTCGTGTCTAAGATGGTTCCATCGACAACGGGAATCGAAGGGAGAAGAAAACTTGAAGAGTGAAAGAGTCTTACATTTTCTATTAAAAAAATTTGAACTATTAGCTAAGCCCAGTGGGCTTATTGACGATCGATCAATGTAGTGTTATTTACTTATCAACTTAAGTTAGTTGTGTATTGTCACAACAATGAGAATGGAATGAGGTAGGAACCAGTGACATTTTATAAAAGTCTGTCTCATCTCATGTACAATCAAAATAGGAAGCACTATGAACAGCAGCTAGCGCAGCAAATGGAGTCTATAAATGTTGAACTAGTAAGTTAGATAAACTACTCCCGCGGATTAACCTGGACTTTTAAAAGCCATTGTGATCAGTCCGATCCAACATCAACCCCCTTGTGCTTGAAGAAGTCCTTAGCCTCTGCAATATCCTGAATTCAACGCAATACGAATTATCAAAAGGTTAACAAACTAAGCAGAAAGAGCAAGACTAGATTTGGCAAACAAAGAGAGATAGTGTGAAGTTAACCTGCTGCAGGAGAAGTGCTTCTTGAGGACAGGTGGGAAATTGCATTAGCCCGATTCCAACCATTAATAGACCATAACATCCAAGGGATACCACAAAGTAGATTGGTAGCTGGATGCCAAAAAGAGGTGACATTACCAAATCCGTATTTCAGAAAAACGGAAAAAGAGGACAAAATCTGTTTGTTACTTACCAACCATGTATGGCTTCGTGGAACTATTGCAGCCTGCAAAAGACCAATCCAGAAGGCAGAGATTGCCACCAACAGGCTCAAGATCTTTACTATATGCTTCATGTGTCCTGACTTCCAGTTTTCGGTAGGGATCCACCTCAGTTTGGAGGGTTCGCTCGTCACTTCTACTGCGCATGCCGGAACCAAGAGAACAGAAGTGGATTCCCCAGATTTATTAAGCAAACGTTAGCAGCGGAAATATATTGATGTATTCTCTATGAAATTTCACAATTTCATTAGTTAAGAACAACAAAATCAAACATGATCAACAGGTAATCCTCAAGATCAATAAATCGTACATCACAAAAACAGGTCAATAGAAACCAAAATTCTCAATCCAAATCAGATCACAACAAAATAGAATCAAATCTCATTCATATCCTCAAATCTAGATTCAAAAAAATTAAACTAAAAGTAATATTCCGAAACATCATCAGAAATGGCAATTGAAGAATCATCAATCTAATAAAAAAAAACACAGTCTAACAACGAAGACGATAAACGAAACATCGTAAACCTACGATTACAAACTGAATCGAATCTGATTCATACACTCAAGTCTAGATTCGAATCACGATCTTCAAAATTCCGCATAAGAACCAAATCAAACTAATCTCAATTCAATTTTCCAGCATTACAAGCTATCGAATCACAAGAAACTATCGAGAGAGAGATAGAGAAGAAATCAAAACGTACCGAGATCGAAGCTTTTCTCGATCGTCGTCGTCGGAGAAATGAGTCCCTTCTTCGAACGATTTCACGATGATTGTTTTTTTTTTTTTTT
>OVAP01003985.1:0-15464 GCA_900406295.1 Aurinia saxatilis | reverse complement strand
TGGCCACATAAGAGGTAACTCGCAGTTCCTTCGTCATGCTTTGGGCTAAGGTAAATGCACTTTTGTTTGCATTCGGGTGTTCAAAGCTCAAACACCTTTATAGTTGCACGCTGTCCCAACTGAATTCTGCAAACAATTTGTGATTGTTTTGATCATCATATATATATAACACCACAAAGTGTCAAATCATACAGTTTCCTCAAATCAAGGGTGGGATGAAACACTCATGTGTGCTGGTGAAGAAAAACACATCCCCAATAACCATTTGCAAGTTAATCAAGACAAATAAACAACCGAGTAAGAAACTTAGCAAGTAAAAGCATTTCAACTCTTGCAAGTTACTCATGAACAAAGAACCCCAATTGCAAGTTACTCATGAACAAAGACGAGTTAGGAGAGCTTTTGTCAATCACTTATCAACTCTTGTGAATAAACCAGGAGGTACCTTAAAGGCAAAAAAATTGGCCAATCCATTTGTGTTGAACCAACTGTATCACTACTTCCTTTTCCAATGACTTAAATCATATCCAAATCCGACAAACTCACCTAATTATCAGCCGGTTTAACTGGAGACAGCAATCAAGAAGACATGAACTTAGTAATGTCTAAATCCACGATAGTAATGATCTATGATCAAATCATACATTCAACCAAATCAAGATCTTCATTCACAGTACTAAACCAACACAATTAAAAGCTCACGAAATGCAGTAAAATCAACCCCGAAACAAAAAAGAGATAAAGACTCACAACTTCATGCTCCATCTCAGTTAACTCGTCGATCTTCATCTTTGAATGCACCGCTCTGTGTCCTACATAGAAACAACAAAAAAGAATCATAGAAATAAAGTATTTATACATCCATGGAGAAAAGATGAGACGAGTACAAACATGGTGATGGATTGCTCGGATACAAGTGTGTTCATCCGTCGATTATTAGCAATTAAGAAGAGGATTGTACCCGTAACAAGAGGAAGGACAGTTGTCGTGGAGCCGAAGAGTAAATCGAGACTGTCGATGGTATGTTGCCTCCGCCTTTCTTCTTCTCTTGTTTCTGATACACTATCGTCTCCTTCTTCTCTTCCGTTGGAACAACATCTTGGCACACTCTCTTCGTCTTTCTCTTTAATGGCCTAGAGGGTGGAGGAGCACGAGGCGGGAATGGCGGAGGAGAAGATGGATTGGGAGGCGCTGTTCAGTCTCCACGGCAAGAGAGATGAGGATCGCGAAAAAGAAAATTGATTATAAGTCTCGGATCCGAATTCGGATATGGGTCTAGATGGATATTACTGGTTGGGTCATGTAATTATTATGAATCCACAAGGTCGAATGGTCTTTAGCCAATATTTGATTTAAAAGAAAATCAAAGGAGGGCATATTAGATTAAAAATTGAACCCAAGGGGCATTTCAGCACTTGATTCTAACAATCCTGGAATAAACCAATTACACTTGCCCCTGGTGTACGTTAACTCTACGCAAACATTATCCAAATTTTAAAAACAAAAACCTCACAAATGCCCCATCTTGAGAAAAATATACACTTTGAAGCACACAATATTCACTGGAATTTATCATTCTCTTCAGTAATTACCACACTCTCTTTGATCTCTTGAATCATTTTGATAACTTCTCTTATGGTTGGTCTTTGCTCCGGGGATGTCACACGGCAGAGACAAGCTGTTTGAGTCATCATCTCAAGCCCATTCTCTTCCTTCGCCTTTTCCTCTTCTTGCCTCATCGCTCTTACCCAATCCAACATATCCTTTGGCGTCATAGACGGTTGCATTGAAGCGGTTCTACCGGTCAATAGCTCTAAGAGGAAAACACCAAAGGAGTACACATCACACTTGGGTGTGGGACGGTCCGTTGATTTTCTGATCTCTGGTGCTTTGTAGGAAGCGATGTCAGGGTCGTTGGGAGGAACAGAGGAGTCTGTTAAGACAGTGAGACAGTAATCCGTGAGACAAGCTTCAAAGTCGTGACCGAGGAGGATGTTTGTGGACTTGAGGTTTCCATGGAATTGTGCAGATGACTGGTGAATGTAATCTAGTGCTTGAGCGACGTCTTCTGCTATCTTCAAACATGATGTCCAGTGTAATGGTTTCGCCTTTGATGTTCTTGAACCTGGATTTTAAGTAACCATCGAGGGATAAAAACAAGTCATTAGTTAGTTAATTCAGATCAATGAGAGTCTGATGACAAGAAAAAGAAAAAACCTATAGAATAATAAGAATGGATATTCTTTCTATTGTATTAGTTGTACATATATACTTCCAATCAAGAAGAGACTGGAACACAAAGTTAACACAAGTTGTAGACAAAAACACCAAATTCCTGACAAATGACTGGGAGCCTCACGTGAAAGCAGCACAGATTTCAAACAGATTCTCTCATGTGCCTAGAGTTTTATTCAACGGGGGGTAAAAGGACAAAACCAATAAAATAAACTCCGCCATTGTAATTGTCTCTATGTGAGTCTGTCTAATGTCTAGTCTAGAGTTTGGTTCAAATGATAAAGCTGCACCAAAGACACTTCATATCAACTCGACATGACCACACGCATAGGTCTCTGTTGAGACCTACATAATATTTGTTTAATTAGTAACTAAAACTAACAACTCGGCGGTGACTCAGTGGGTTTAGCTAGAACCCTAAAAGAATGAGGAGTTACCGTGAATAAGATTGAAGAGACTTCCATTAAGTTGATAGTCGTAGATGACAAGTCTCTCTCCATTAGACTGGAAATAAGCTTTAATCGGAACAAGATTGGGATGCCTGAGTCGACCAACTATCTCCATATGATTCTCAAACTCCAAATCTGAAGTTACAGCTGTTTTAGACGGAGCGAATCTCTTGACCGTCACGATCATCTGGTTAACCATAACCGCCTTATACGTCGTCCCTAACGATCCTCTTCCTAAAAGCTCCGCCGAAGCTCGCATCAGCTGGTCTAATGTGTACATCGATTCACCTCCGTCGCCGCCGCAGAAAATGAGATCTCCGGTCCTTGGAGTTCGCTTTTGTGGCTCTGTGGTTTGGATTTGGATTTTGACGTCTTCAAGTTTCTGAGATTTGAAATTTGAATTCAAGACTGGAACGTCTCCTTTTGGATTCGGTTGACACATCATCATCATCACATCGTCGTCGTTTCGTTTCTTCATGAGTAGCGAGAAGGCGACGAGGCAGAGACCGAGGAGTATGAGCGAGGCGAGACCAATGGTGAAACCGAGCACTAACCATCCGTTTTTGCCCTTTTTATTCACCACCGTCGGAGGAGGAGGAATGATCGCTGCTGCTTCACCGTTCTGTGAGCTCTGAGTCGGAGCTTGCGACGGAGGAGAAGATGATGACGATGACGTGGCATTCGGTGAATCGAAGAACGGAGAGGAACAGGAGAGATTGACGATCTCACCGCAGAGGTCAGGGTTGGACGAGAACGACGAAGCGTCAAATCTTAATAGAGTCGTCGTCACCGGAACTTCTCCGGTGAGATTGTTACCGGAGACGTTAAACGAAGTCAAAGAAGACTGATTCAAAGGCGGGAGAGTACCACTGAACCGATTAAACTCGAGATTCAAAGAACCGAGTCGAGTCAGTGAATTAATCAAACTCGGAATATCACCGGAGAAGTCGTTATATGATAGATCAAGAACTGTTAACCGACGAAGCGAGAGAATGGAAGGAGGGAAAGTACCGGAAAAGTCGTTGTCGCTGAGAGTTAAGGATTTGAGAATAAGGAGAGGAGATAAATCAGGGATGGTACCAAAGAGCGAGTTCTTGTCGAGGCTAAGAACACGGAGCTGGTCAAGACGAGTTAAACTATCCGGGGAGATGTTTCCACGGAGTCCTACACCGTCGAGAACGAGACGAACGACGCGGTCCTGAGCGCATTCGACGCCGCGCCATTGGCAGTAGTCGTAAGGCTCGGTGAGAGAGTATAGAAGCTTGTTGTCGAGATCGGCGGAGGATTTGAAGGAGAGGAGAGCGACTGCGTCGGAAGGTAGGAAGGAGTTGAAGAAGTTGGTCGGAGGGAGAGGATTAGAGGCGGAGAAAGGGAGGAGGGGGAGAAGGAAGAGGAAGAAGAGTGTCATTTTGTGTGAGAGCAGAAGCAGAGCATCTGTGTCAGTTATTATTCTCAAAAGCATTTCGGTATCTACTCTTCTGCCGAGCGTGTATATATATGCACTTATCTACCGTGCTATTTTTAATTTATCTTTTTTGAATTATATCTCGAAACTCTGTATCTATTTTGAGTTGATGTCATTGGTTACTTTAGATTATAAATTTATAAACCATTAACAACACGTAGTTTTTTTTTTAGCAAACTTAATTATATTTTCTGCATGAGCATCTAATTTGCTAATAATCGTATGGATTTTATTAATGATATATCTTGTATGTATCACACTATTATTTTTTTTTCTATTTTAAACTCTAACCTTTCAAATAAATATCTATTTATCACCATCGCACTATCGCATAAACACATAGTCCGGGTATATACACTCGTTACATTTTTCACTCGTATACGTTTAGTAGTTTTCGTTTGCTGATATAACGTATGTCACTCACCTAAATGACTTTCTTCTGTATTTAGTTTTCTTCTATTTTTTAACATCAAAGATCGATATATATTATTAATTTGAAATATACAAACAATCTAGCGCAGCGTAAGCAAGTTGGTTCGAGTTTGTTGATTCACTTTAGAATAGCCGAACAAGTACCAAAGTTTGAATATCGTTGATTCAAAGAATACCGATAAACAAAGAGATTTAAGAACTGAAAGTTCTGAATAATTCAATAGATATTAAAAGCTCCTTGTTCATACAACTCACCCCAAGTTTAAATAGTTAAGCAAAACAAAATCCTAAAGAAAGCATCCTAAAAACAAAACTCGATTCAAAAGCCCAACATAAAAATAAAGCTCGTTAAGAAAGAAGTCTTAACATAAATGAATAAGGAAAGAATGCCCTGCATCAGGTCCCTCCGGGTAGAAGAATATTCGTCCCTGAATCTGGAATGTTGTTGTCGCCATGATACTTAGAGAGATACTTCACATTGAACACATCGGCTGTCTTGAGATGAGCTGGTAATTGAAGACGATATGCATTGTCGTTAATACGCTCTATCACCTCCACCGGACCAACCTTACGTGAACGAAGCTTATTGTACTCATGTGACGGAAAACGATCTTTGGTGAGTACCACCCACACCACCTCTCCCGGCTGGAAAATGGTCTCACGCCTCTTGGCATCGACACGCGCCTTGTATTTAGCTGCCAAGGCTTCAAGGTTGTGACGAACCAGAGAGTGTGTCTCCTGCAAAGAGTTTACAAAATCAATGGCATCACCATGCAAACGCGCCGGGTCGAGAACAGGAGACAAGTCGAGGGGACAACGAGGCACCACATTATAAACGACTTGAAACGGTCTGAAACTAGAGCTGCGATTAGTAGCATGGTTGTGAGCAAATTCGGCTTGACAAAGTCGAGATTCCCATGCACGAATGTTATCTCCCACTAAAGAACGCAACATATTGCCCAAAGACCTGTTCACCACTTCCGTTTGACCATCAGTCTGAGGATGATAGGCTGTGCTCATGTCGAGTTTCGTATTTAACATCTTCCACAGAGAACGCCAATAATGACTGAGAAAGAGAGTATCACGATCAGAGACAATGGAAGTAGGCAAACCATGAAGGCGGTAAATGTCACGGAAGAAAAATTCTGCCACTGTAACAGCGTCTGTGGTACGCTTACACGGCACAAAGTGAACCATTTTGGAGAAACAATCCACGACAACGGAGATGGAATCATATGTTGCTTTCGCGGAAGACCTTACACAAAATCCATGCTTACATCAGTCCAAGGTTGAGACGGAACAGGTAGAGGAAGATATAGACCAACATTCGTCGCCTGACCCTTGGCTAATTGACAAGCGCGACAACGCTCTACAAAATGATACACATCCCGACGCAACGATGGCCAAAAATAGGACGAGGCCACTAGATGAAGAGTACGGTCACTGCCCACATGACCTCCACCATGTAACTCTTCAATTATACGCAATCTCAAACTGCAATTAGGCACACACAACTGCAACCCTTTGAAGAGAAACCCCTCATGGAGTGTAACGAAGGACAGGAACCGGTCTGCACCTCAGACCATACACGAGCAAAGAAGGGATCAGTCACAAATAGGTTAGCAAAGGTAGCAAAACCCACGACCGACGCACGCATGGAAGTAAGAAGACATGTGCGGCGGCTCAATGCACCGGCCACTTTATTAAGCTTACCTGCCTTGTGTCGAATAGAGAATGTGAATTGCTGTAGGTAAGCAATCCACCCGCATGTCGAGAGGACACCTTCACTTGGCTATCCAAATGCTTTAAAGCATCTTGGTCGGTAAACAAGACAAAAGTCACGGTGAACCAAATACTGTCGCTAATGTTTAACAGCTTGTACCACTGCATAGAATTCAACATCATAGGTGCTATAACGACTACGCGCACCAGACAACTTCTCACTATAGAAATCTACATACCGAGATTCCTGACTAAGAACAGCTCTAATCCCCAGCTTCGAGGCATCGCTGTATAACTCAAAAGTCTCCGGGAAATCAGGTACAATGAGTATCGGATCTGTAGTAAGCTTGTGCTTAATGAGATCAAATGTATCGCTAGTTCCCTCCGTTCATTCAAGCTTGGTGGACTTCATACAATCGGTAATGGGAGCCATGATGGTGTTAAAATGAGGAAAAAACGGCGATAAAAAGATGTCAGCCCGTGAAAACTGCGTACCTCGGCTGTCGTATGCAGCTCAAGCCACGATCGGATTGCTTCGACTTTGCTAGCATCCATGGAGAGGCCCTCCAACAAAATGAAATACCCAAGAAAAATAACACGGTCCAGTCCAAGTTCACACTTCTTCCGAGAGACAAACAAGGCTTCACGACGTAGGGTGGTTAAGACTTGGCGCAAATGATCTAGGTGTGCTGTCATCGATGAACTGAAGATAAGAATATCATCAAAATACACAACCACAAACTTACCGATGTAAGGGCTCAAAGTCTGGTTCATGATCCGCATAAATGTGCTCTGAGCGTTCGACAACCCAAATGGCATGACCAACCACTCAAACAACCTTTCACGAGTCTTAAAGCCGTTTTCCATTCATCTCATGGGTGGATACGTATCTGATGGTAGCCACTTTTAAGATCAAGTTTGGAGAATATAGTAGTCGTGCCAATTTGATCAAGAAGATCATCCAAACGAGGGATAGCAAACCGATAATGCACGGTGATTTTGATGATTGTGCGGCTGTCGACACACATTCGCCAAGTCCCATCCTTCTTGGGTATGAGAAGAGCGGGAACAACACAAGGACTGAGGCTCCCTCTGATATGACCCTTAGCAAGCAACTCCTCAACCTGCCGACGCAACTCTTCATGCTCATGAGGGCTCATACGGTAATGTGGTCGGTTTGGAAGTACTGCTCCGGGAACTAGATTAATTTAATGTTGAATATCGCGCAAGGGTGGGAGTTATTGTGGTAAATCTGTAGGGAAAACATCATCGAACTCCTCCAATAAGGACACGAGAGGTTGCGGTAAAACTGTTGGAGCCAAAGAAGAAGCAACAATGGTCACTAACGCAAAAACAATGCCTCGGCAGCCAACTCCGCTTCAAAAACAGCCTGTGAACAAAACAGAGAAGTGTTTGGGAGAGGAGGAGGTGCAGTCGGAGATGTGGTAACCGTCTCAGGTATGAGAGTTGAATCTGAACCCGGTGGCAAGACAATCTTCCTATTCTCAAACAAAAAGCTGTACACGTTGCTCTTGCCATTGTGCGTCACATCTCTATCATACTGCCAAGTTCTACCCAAAAGAAGATGACTCACATCCATTTGAGCTATATCGCAGTAAATCTTGTCCTTGTAGTGAGCGCCTATCGAGAATGAGACTAATGCTCGCTGGCTGATACGGACTTCGACTCCACTTTGTAACCATGTAAACTTATATGGCATATGATGCTCTTCACGTCGCAGTCCAAGCTTCTTGGTAGCGACCTCGGAGATAACATTGCGATAACTTCCAAAATCGACGACAAAGCGACAGACCTTGCTCTTGATAGTACATGTCGATTGAAAAATGTTTGTCCGTAGCCATGGTTCTTCTTGTTGCAGAGGTGTGAGGAAAGCATGTCGTAGCATAAGCAAAGGGCATGTACCCCTGTTAAGATGATCTTTAATTAACTGACATTGTTCGTCCTCTGCTTCAAAGACATTGGGATCCCAACGGACTTCATCTGTGAGCAAATCTCGACGGTTCTTAGATGGACAAGCCATCTGCAAGTGCTCAGCCTCACCGCAGGAAAAACATTGAAGTGCATTAGGCCTAGAAGAACGTCGTAAGTCTTGGTCCTCTGTTGTCGGGTTGGAACGCGGTGGTGCTGCGCGAGCTAAGCCTAGATCAGGTATAGTCCCGTGAGAAGCAGACTGCTGTCCTGTCTCCACAGAAGCAAAATTTGAACCACGGTAATGGGACGTGTTGTTCCAGCCTGTCGTCGGGGCTGAAAATTGTTGTTCAAATGCAGTCGCGCGACGACGAGCTTCTGACACAGTAGTAGGATCGAATTGCGCAAAGCATTCTAAAGTTGGAGTTTTAAGTCACCAATGAAGCGAGAGACAAGTTGAATCTCACTGTCATTTACCTCATTACGCGTAAGAAGAAGATAAGATTCTTCTGCGTATTCATCCACGGAATGCGTCCCTTGTTTCAAATTTTGCAGCCTTGTATACATTGTTCGATCAAAATTGTAAGGTAAGAACGATGCTTTGAGGTGTTTCTGCAACTTGGTCCAGGTTTGTATCTATGCCTTTTCTTGACGTGCTCTCGTTGCCTTCAACTGAACCCACTACACAACTTCTCGACTCCGGAACTTAGTTGCGACCAGAGCCACTTGCCTATCCTCTGGTACTTGCTTAAAGTTCAGCAATTCCTCCACAGTAACTAACCAATCAAGCAGGTCTTCGCCTTTTAAAGTGCCATAAAACTCCGGGATATCTACCTTAAATCCGGTTTTCCATCTTCGATCGACACGATCCCGATGGTCCGCCTGACCCGCAAAAGGATTGATCTCCCTGCCGTGCTCTACACGTTTGTGTACCACGCGTCTGTTGGGATGGTCATCAACAATAGGATTGTCTTCCTCGTCCTCCTCGAACTCCTCTTCATCACGACGGCGTCTATCCTCTAATAACAAGTCAGCAAAGTCCTGAATTGAGGTGGAGATTATTAACTGAATATTCTCTTGCCTCCAGAATAGTGTCTGACGAAGCTGATCCCAATCAAAGGAGGGATCTTCGTTTTGCTTGTTCTTGCCATGTCTCGTAGGTGCCATAGTCACATGTAACGTAAAAAAAATGTTCCTCCCGGAACTGAGCTTGCTCTGATACCAAAACTGGTGAAGCGTAAGCTAGTTGGTTCGAGTTCATTGATTCACTCTAGAATAGCCGAACAAATACCAAGGTTTGAATATCGTTGATTCAAAGAATACCGATAAACAAAGAGATTTAAGAACTGAAAGTTCTGAATAATTTAATAGATATTAAAAGCTCCTCGTTCATACAACTCACGACAAGCTTAAATAGCTAAGCAAAACAAAACCCTAAAGAAAGTATCCCTATGAAATTAGATTTGGAATTAGATTTGGTATCAGAGCTTTAAGTCGAAAGACTCGATCAAGAAGGTATATTGAAGGTGATCAAGCATGGGAGACGAAATCAATCCACCGCTGGAGTTCCAACATCAACAAACTATACAATTTGGGGGGATGCGTATGAAGATCGCACTTCAAGTTAGCGAAGTTTGGGACACAATTGATCCATGAACTGCCGATCCAAAGAATAACATCGTATCGACATCCCTCCTATTCCAATCAATCCCCGACTCATTATCATCTTGCAAGGTGGAGAGCAAAGTTCAGCAAAAAACCTTTGGGAAGCCATCAAAACACGACAACAAGGAGCGGAACGTGTGAAGGAAGCAGGACTTCAAACATTGATGGAGCTAGATAGGTTGAATATGGGTGACACTCTTATGGTCGATGATTATGCAGGCAAGATTTCAGGCCTAGCATCGCAATCGGCTTGTTTGGAAGAGACCATCGGAGAATCGATAATGAAGAAATTCTTGAAGGGACTTACTAGAAGCAAGTTTATTCATATAGTAGCATCCCTTGAGCAAATCCTAGACTTAAACACAACATGATTTGAAGATATAGCTGAGAGGCTAATGGCATATGAGGAACGTATAGGGGAAGAGAAACAAAGTAAAGATCAATGAACACTCATTTTTTCAAACTCGGACAACAACAACTGTGGAGGCTACAGTAACTCTAGAGGTGCTTACAACAAAGGCAGAGGTGGTTACAGCAGATGTGGTAACAACCAATGCGGAAGCAACATGGGAAGTTATGGTAGAGGGTAAGGCGGTTTCGGAAGAGGCAAGGGTCGAGGAAGAACCCATAACCAGAATCAAGGAGGAGAAATCGGAGACCACAACCAGCAACAACCAATCGATCCAAAGTGATATGTTGGAGATGTGACAAGCCTGGTCACTATGCACCAACTTGTCCTGAACGACAAACAGAGCACCACAAGACAAACTTAAACGAGACTCAAGAAGCTGAAGCTCTTTATGTTCATGAGGTGGTGTTTCTTAATGAAGAGAAAGTGTTCCCTAGGAACTACAATACTGATAATATCAATACAAGTATTTGGTACTTAGACAATGGAGCAAGCAATCACATGACAAGAAACAAGGAATTTTTCTCAAGTTTAGATGAAAATACTAAAGGGAATCTGAAGTTTGGTGATGGCTCCTATGTTGATATCATCGGGAAGGGTTCTATCATCTTTGTGAGCAAGTCTGGGGAGAGAAGAGCACTCAAAGAAATCTACTATATCCCCGACCTAAATCATAACACAATAAGTCTTGGTCAAGCAACGGAGAATGGGTGTGAAGTGTATATGAAGGAAGATGCCTTGAAACTAAGAAACCCTTGCAGAGAGCTGCTAGTGCGATTCATACGATCATCAAATTGAATCTTACAAAACGCCAATGGAGATAAGCTATCCTAAGTGTCTGCAAATCCAAGATGATGATGCTACAAGAACGTGGCACGCACGGCTAGGACATGTGAGCATTGGTGTGATGAATAACATGGTGAAGCAGGAGATGGTAGTTGGAATGCCACATATACTACATGAAAATAATGTGTGTGATGGATGCTTAGCAGGAAAGTAAATCAGAAAATCATTCCCAACCAATACATATTACTGTGCGACACAAGTTTTGGAGTTAATCCATGGAGACTTTTGTGGACCAATAACACCGCCAGCACCAGCACAAAGTAGATATGTTTTTGTATTGATTGATGATTATTCAAGGTACATATAGACCTTGTTGTTGAACGAGAAGAGTGAGGCATTCGATTGGTTCAAAATGTTTAAAGACTTTGTGGATAAAATAATAGGCCAAAAGATCAAAACCTTTCTCACCAATAGAGGATGAGAGTTTACCTCAGCTTAATTCAATCTATTTTGTGAAGAAAACGGACTCACGAGGCACCTAACTACACCATACACGGCTCACCAGAATGGTGTTGTCGAGAAAAGAAATAGGACCTTGATGGAGATCACGAGAAGCTTGCTTAAAGCGATGAAGGTTCCAAATGATATGTGGGGAGAATGTGTACGTAATTCAACATCTTATTAATCGAGTTCCCACAAAAGTATTAATAAGTCAGACTCCACATGAGTGCTACACGTCTAAAAAGCCTAACATCGAGCATTTGAGGGTGTTTTGTTGTGTCGCACATGCAAAGATCACCAGACCGCATCTTAAGAAGCTAGATGATAGATCAAAAAGCGTGATCAACCTTGAAACATAACCTGGTTCAATGGCATACCGACTATATGATCCAATCACGAGGAGGATGACTGTTAGCGGAGATGTTGTCTTTGACGAGAAGAGATCATGGGACTGGTATACTACAACTACATAATCCCATGGAGAACTTTGAATGTTTAAACTGTCTCATGGAGGTTTTATTAGAAGATGGAGATGGATATGAAAACAATCAAGACAATGAAGATGATTATCATAATGATGCAAACATGAAAATTCGTTTCATATTCGTAGCTCATCAACAAAAGGTTCAATGCAAATCCATCACAAATTAGTTTCCAAAAAACTTCTAAAAGACAATCAAACTATGGATATATCAAGAAAGTGTCTAGAAACAAAGAACCAATCAAACTAAATGTTGATTGCAATCAAATCCTCCATATTTATTTATTAATTCATTTTTGTAATGATTTATATTGATTTTTGCATTTATGTTGATTTATTTGATTACTTGTAAATTGCGCCTATATAAACTCACTTCTCTTTTCATTGTAATTTATACACACATATTATTGGAATATAAAAAGAGAGTTTTCTCTAAATCTTACGCTTTATTTGTTTATCTAAGTTATGTAGATTCCTTTACTTAGTAAACGTTTGAATCTATGTCCTTTGTGTGGGAATCACTAAGGTTAGATTTGTGAACTCATTGCAAAGGTTTTCACACCTTTGAGTGGCAATCTTCGATCCATTCTCTTGTTTGTTTTCCATCTCATCGATTCGTCCAAGTAGAGAGTGCCGTACAGCCTACTACTTAGACTCCATCCTCATTCCGTTCATTATAATCATCCTCACCCACTTATTAAGGTTAGAGAGTGTTGAATAACTAGCTAGTTTGATCCCACCATCCACATCTATTCCCATCCTTCACCCATTGGTTTGAAGAAGAGTGTTGAATAATCAATCTTCAATCTCCATCCTCCACACTTGTGAGTTCTCGGTCCGAATCTTACATCATCCTGGTATCAGAGCCGAAGGTCCTATCCGTAAGTGTTTTTATTTTTGTTTTTCTAATTTTTTTCGGTCGAGTTTTGTTTTGTTTTCTTTTTCCAAAAAACACAAAATAAAAAAATCCTAAAAGTTTTTTTTTACTTTTAATTTCGTTATTTTATTCTTTTTAAAAAATTGAAAAATGAAAAAAAAATATTTTTTATTTTAATAAACTTTTCAGAAAAAGCTTTTAAAATTATTTTTTATTTGTTATTTATTCTTTTTATAAAATTAAAAAATCCATTATATATAAAAAAGAAATTCTCTTTGTTTTCCTTAAAGTTATTTTTGTTTCTCCCATTTTATAAAATTTTATAAAAAATAAAAAAAGGTTTTTTCATTCTCTTCTATTGTTTTCTTTCGTACGAATTTTTTTTAAGAAAAACGTGTTCTTTATTTTTTTTTTATATTTAATTTCTATAAAAAATTTTCAAAAATTATTCGAAATTTTGTTTTAAAGAAAAGCAAAAAAAATAATAATATGATTTTGGTTTTGAGGACAAAATCTTTTGAAGAAAGAGAGAATGATGCAAACATGAAAATACGGTTCATATTCGTAGCTCATCAACAAAAGTTTATAGAAGACAAACAAACTATAAATATATCAAGAAGGTGTCTAGATACAAAGAACCAATCAAACTAAATATTGATTGCAATCAAATCCTCCAAATTTATTTATTAATTCATTTTTGTAATTATTTAGATTGATTTTTTCATTTATTTGATTAATTGTAAATTGAGCCTGTGTAAGCTCAATTATCATTTCATTGTAGCATATACACACATATTTTTGGAATATAAAGAGAGAGAGTTTTCTCTAAAGCTTACGTTTTATTTTGTGTATTTAAGTTTGGTGGATTCCTTCATTTCGTAAACGTTTGAATCTATGTCCTTTATGTGGATTCACTAAAGTCTAGATTTGTGATCTCATCGCAAAGGATTTCACACCTCTGAGTGGTGATCTTCGATCCATCCTCTTGTTCGTTTTTCATCTCATCGATTCGTTCAAGTAGAGTGTGTCGTACAGCCAACTACTTAGACTTCATCCTTGTTGCATTCGTTTTAATCATCCTCACCCACTGATAAAGGCTAGAGAGTGTTGAATAACCAACTATTTGATCCCACCATCCACATATATTCTTATCCTTCACCCATTGGCTTGAAGAAGAGTGTTGAACAACCAATCTTCAATCTCCATCATCCACATTTGTGAGATCCTTATCCGAATCTTATATCACCAAGACTCCATTGATGTTGCATATATATGAGGAGAGCTTGTAATTCATCCTCCAATGGATTTGAGACTCGAAATCCCAAACTCTGTGGATACTAAAACCCACAATTAAGTTTTGTGTTCGTTTTGGATGGGGATTTCGGGGTCGATTCTCGTATGAGGCCGAATTGATAATTCGGACTGAATAACAACAATATGGATTACATTAGTTCGAGCAAAACAGTACGGAAGAGTGGTTTCCTCTTTTCTGACTGCACGTGTTGGCTTCGTATCTATGAGTATCTCGAACTCTCAAACTGCCTTCCTTGATCTTCGGCTTTTTCCATATTATGAGCTTAACCACTTTGCCTGAAATCGATCTCCCCTCCCTGTTTTTAGCGAGGTCATCAAATGAGATAACAAACTTATTTTGACATGATAGATTTCCATAGGCCAGAATTCTATAACAGCCCGTTTTGCTACATATCTGAGGCCTGTTTGGTTGTACTTTCTTTGGGCCGGTATTGGGCCGGGTTTAAGAATAAACCCATCATCAACACTTTGCCTCTAGTTAGCCAACAACATGTCTGGACTCTCTGAAGTCCGATAACAACAATCATAGTTACTCTTGATTAAGTCTTGTGGTGGTGTCTGCCATGATGAAGACGAGTGTGATGAGTTTGTCCGACAATGATGTGTTGAATCTTGCGTTATTTGTGATGAAATTCATTTAGAAGTGCCTGTTTGGATGTACTTTATTTGAGCCATTATTGGGCCGGGTTTAAGAATAAACCCATCATCAACACTTTGCCCTTAGTTAGCCAACAACCTATCTGGACTCTCTGAAGTCCGATAAGAACAATCTTAGTTACTCTTGATTAAGTCTTCTAGTGGTGTCTGTCATGATGAAGACGAGTGTGATGAGTTTGTCCGACAATGATGTGTTGAATCTTGCGTTATTCTTGATGAAATTCATTTAAAAGTGTCTTCTTTAGCTATCGTAGCGTTTCCAGCCAATTGATAGACTAGTAAGTTCCGGATTTTCCATATTCCTTGTATTTAGTTAATTAATACTTTCTCTATATATTTCAAAACGATCTTTCTTTTTATAAAAAGATTTTCTTAACACTAATTTTTTTTGTTTTTTTGTCATCTGCAAATATAATCTCTATTACATATGATTTTTAATCCATCAAATGTCTCACGGTGCAACTCTTCACTTAACACACGATACACATCAAATAAATGAAGGAAAGTTGTCCTGAAATCACACTGTATGACTCAAACATGGT
>OVAP01003984.1:0-14886 GCA_900406295.1 Aurinia saxatilis | reverse complement strand
CAATTTATCATTTTTAAGAAATTCAAAATTTAGCTTATTCTATAAATCCTAGAGAACATTCTGGCGAAGTTTAGGATCTGATTAACAAAACAATTGTTTTAGATTCAATGTTTGTTGTGGTTCCTTGTTCAGGGATTTAGAAAAAATGTTTCATGTTTTCATGTAGATGTGAACTGCTGCTTTGGTTTGATTAAGATTTAACAACAGATAAGCAGAATTTGTGTAAACATATATGAGAAAANGGGGGGGGGGGGGGGGGGGGGGGGGGGGGGGGAGGGGGTGAATTAAAAGAAAAAAAAGATATTTTACTTAAATTAAACATTAATATTTTCAAAATAATATATGAAAGATTTTTTTTTTGTTAGAATATATGAGAGAATTAACAACTGATTGGATACCAGAAAATCCGATTCAACGTTTTTTTTTCAACAATACTTCTGCATTACACGGGGCTCGACCCAGACGGTGACACAGTGAGACACTAGCACAACCGCTAAGTTATAAGTCCTGGTCAACGTTATACATAGAAAAAAAATCCAAATTATATGTGGTCAAAGATAATAGTAATTGTACATATGTGAGGGAAAAATGATATTTAACTTAGAATAAAATGTTGATATTTTCCTATAATAAACCAAACATACATAGTAATTATCAAACATTTATAGACGTCGATTCATATATGCACAAGTTAAATCACTTATTACTTAAACTTTCTTAATTTCTATTTGGTAAATTGAAATGCTTTATTTACTCAAAATAACCATGCAGAATATATACAGTACATGTGAATGCGTGTGTGTGTGTGTATATATATATATGGGGTTTAACCACATATACCCCATTTTTATACCACTAATCACATATACCCACTTTCCTTCCTTTTAATTATTTTTCTTGTAAGAATTCTAAAATACTCTTATTTAAATATTAACTATTTATGGCATTTTAGGGTTTAAGATCTAAGGTTTAGGGTTCAAAAGCCCTAAACCCTAAAATCCTAAACCCCAAAAAGTCTTTCCACCCCTAATAAACCCTAACCCCTAAAATATAAACCCTAAATCCCAACAATTAAACCCTAATAATTATTAAAATTAAACCCTAATTTTATAAGGGTTTAACCCTAAATCCTAAATCCTAAACCCTAAATAAATCATAAACTCTATAATTTTACTAAACCCTAAATCCTAAAATCCTAAACCCTAGCAAATATATCATTTGTAATGAAAAATAGCTTTGGTAAATGAAGGGTATAATGGTATTAAAATAAAAGGGGTGGGTATATGTGATTGAAAAAAGGGGTGTGGTTATATGTAGTTAGTGGGTATGTAAAGTTGAGTATATTTGTCATTTTCTCTCCATATATATGTGTGTGTGTGTGTGTGTGTGTGTGTGCGTGTGTGTGTGTGTGTGTGTGCGTGTGTGCGTGTGTGCGTGTGTCCGTGTGTGCGTATATATATATGAATAATTTTTCTATGAGTTTCTAATTATAAATGAAATCCAATGCATTATACGAGTTATTATTGAAGGGAGAAATAAAAAACACCCCCTTAAAATTTTAAATCAACCCTCTTTTTATAAATACCATTAGAAGGAGTAATTTTAAAAAATACAACTTTTAAAAGTGTAAACTAATTATAGGGTTTTAGAGTTTATGATCTAGGATATAGGGGGTTTAAATCATAAACCTTAAAATCCCTAAATCTTAAAATGTGTTTTCACCCCTAACAAACCTTAACCCCCTAAAATCTAAACCCTAAAAATTAAAATTTAACAATTATAAAAAAATCTTAAACCCTAAATCTAGAAGGATTCAACCCTAAACCCTAGAAATCTTAAGTCAGACCTAAACCCTATAATTTTACTAAACCCCAAGCCGTAAAACCCTAAATCCTAATAAATAGGTCAATCATAAATAAAATAGTTTGGGTAAATGAGGGCAATATTGAAAAATATTATAGACGGGGTATTTTTGAAAAGAAGCATTCAC
Source organism: Aurinia saxatilis (assembly GCA_900406295.1). Classification (NCBI taxonomy): domain Eukaryota; kingdom Viridiplantae; phylum Streptophyta; class Magnoliopsida; order Brassicales; family Brassicaceae; genus Aurinia; species Aurinia saxatilis. The sequence goes on along the minus strand of OVAP01003984.1, from coordinate 12,896 downwards.
AAGTTATATTTTTCAAAATTTCCCTACTAAAAATACCCTTCGGAGTTCATTTTTTTATATAAAACCCCATTTTAGTGTAAATTTATCAAATAGTCTAAATTATAAAATCTAATAGGGTTTAGGGACCCTAAACCCTATAAAAAGTTTAAACCCTAACAAATACTAATCTCTTAAATTCTAAACCGTAAAACTTAAAATATTAAACCCTAAAGGTTAATCAACTCCAAAAGTGTTTAACCTCTAAACCTTATATCCTAAAAATCCTAATCTCAACCCTAAACACTAAAACTACAAAACTTTAACCTAAATTCCAACAAATTTGTCAATTTGTGAACATTGTATAGGATTATTATAAAATGAAATGGGTATGTTTAAAAATATTTTTAGAGGATGTAAATTTTTGAAAATAGGTATATGAAAGTGGACATTTGTCAAATTTTCTTATTATTTAATACTTGGTATAAAAAAATATAGAGATTTAAGAAACATTTGACAGACAAAAGATTACAGCTTCAAAGACTCAAAGTTCTCCTGGAGTTCGTTGCAAATGATTCATAACATTTTGGTATCCATTCTCTATTAGAGAACTTATGATAAATATATTCTTCCTTTTGCATAAAAATTAAAGTTTACTACTAATAAAATACAATTAAGGTTACAAACAAAAAAAAACAATTATTTCACATCTCAAGTTGTAATTACTAAAGGAAATCATCATATAATTACCAAATTTTTGTTTTTTGGTTTTTTACTTTCCGAAAAAAATACATGTCTATTAATCACACAAATCCTTTTCTTACAGAGATTCTGTTTTCTGAGAGAAAGGCAGAAAGAGAGAGAGTGAAGCAATCTCGGCACATGCATGCATTATGCCGCGTACGTGAACAAAGAAGTAAAACTTGAACAAAGATTTTCTGAGATTTGTGGGAATTAATGGAGAAGAGTTATGTGAAGGTGGAGAAGAAGAAACTTGTAGAATGTTTCAGTTGTCCAATCTGTGAGAAGTTCTATGACAATGCTACCTCAATCACCGAATGTCTTCATACATGTGAGTATTATATTATCTCGTAATATTCGTGAGATTTGAGTGGAATTAACGTCTGGATTTATGCATGTTTCGACATAATTTGGTGGTCATTTGTCATTTATGATCTGATATATCTTTTACTTTATTGTTACTTTGTGTATGAGACTGTTTTATTACTCGATAAATCCNGATAAATCCGGTTTCCCCCCCCCCCCTATTTATATAGGTAACTATTAACAGTTTTGGGGTTCCATACCTGAAAACAAATATTTTTGCTCACATTTGTAAAAGCCTTTCATGATACTTTCACGTATTTTTGTGAACATAAATGTGCCACATACGTTTTTAAAAAATGAGGACCGTCTGTAAAAGTTTTGTGATCGTAAATTGTTTAACTCCAATCGTGAGTTGTATTTGTTGAATGTTGCATGAAAGTATATAACTATATCGAAAAGAACTGAAATTTGAAAACAGTTTGCAGGAAGTGCATAGAAGATAAGTTAATAAAAGAGAATTTAAAAGTTTGTCCAGTCTGCAATGTGCATCTTGGTGCTGCTCCTCTCGATAAACTTAGGTAAAGTCACCTTTTAGATATGTATTTTCTTCTTCTTTTTATAATTTATATTTTTATGCTTTGACCAAAAAAATGAGCTATGTATATGTAGGACGGATAACTACTGGGAAGTTATAAGGCAACGAGTCTTCAAACCAAATCTAGAGACAGAAAGTGTAAAGGAAGAAGCTGAAACTGTTGCACCCGCTTTGCAACAATACTCCAGAAAGAAGGAAAAGCCTATATCTTTAGTCGTGGACTTTTCATCTACAGTATCATTGGAACCCAATATGCTTGAAGCAATGAAACTTGGAGAGACAGTGGAAGCTGCTTCTATGATCAGTAGATCGTCTACACTGACACAAAAGGTTAGGAGAAGGTCAAGAAAAGATCTAAGACCTAAAAGAATTTTTTTTTTATTGGAACTTCATCAGGAAAGTGAAAATGGTTTCAATATTCATTTGAACATCGAACAAGAATTAAAATGATTTGTAAACTTTATAACATCATTTTTCATTGTTCTCACTAAGACGAAATGATGCATCACAGGTTGGAGAACGTGGATCTGAAAGATACCTACAAACTGATAGCAACGCAGAGAATGATATTGAAGGGCTTCAAAGTTTAACTGATCAATGTAAGTCTTTGAGTACTACTGATAAGGAAGTAGTACCGCATAAGAGAAATGATACGTCAGAGATTTTTGAGACAGAAATAACTCCAAAAAGAATATCAGAGGAATGTGCTTTAAAAAACCATATCCTTATTAGCTCTGATGATGATGATTCTGGTAAGAAACAGAAGAATAGTGGTAAGCAAAAAGAAGAAGACTATTTCCCTACTTCTAATGTGGATGCAAGAAAAATCTTTTGGGAGAAACCTAAGAGTAACGGTAAAGGGAAGCAAGAAAGTGCCCCTAGTTCTAAAGGGAAAGAAAAAAGTTACTCTCCTCCGGTTTTGAGACCTCGAAAGGATATGAAGAATAACGTAGCTGGTACACCACAAATGACCTTTTGTAAGGAAGCAAAAAACAAAGTTGAAGGAAGCAACAAGGAAGCAAGAAACGAAGTTGAAAGAAGTAACAAGGATGTTTGGTTTTCATTAGCCGCTTCTGAGAATCAGTAAATGCTTTCACCATATTGATTTCATGTTTATTCTTTGATTGTGATATTATTGCTTAAAGGACTCGATTTGTTTGTTGGATTTCAGGATCACAGACAGACCACTTCCACAGCTCAGCAAACAGTACATTAGATTAAAGTAAGTACTAAGTTTCACTATACACTTTCATCGCAGTGGCTTTTTTTAGAAATGTGTAGTAGTAATGCTATGATTTGTTTATCTCTGTAGGAATGGAAATGTAACTATGTCACATGTGAAGAAGTATATAGTGGAGAAGCTCAATCTGAAAAACGAAGACGAAGTAAGTACTTAGCTTCTCCTTTCTTTTTCTCTATTAAAAGTAATAAAGTGTATTGATCTAATACTTTTGTAGGTGGAGATATGGGTAAGGCATGAGCCAGTGAGTTCAACAGTGATGATACAAAGCTTGGTGGATTGGTGGGTTCAGACTACTCCAGTCTCTGAGCGGAAAATTCCCATGCCTGGAAACCCTACTCCTGAATTGGTCATGGTTCTCCACTACAGTCGCAAGGAGACATGTGCCTAAATTCTCCTCACCGAAACTCTGTTTTTCGCACAGGAAGAGATCAACATGTGCCTATGGCTTAGTGCTTTTTTTATTATTGATTTGCTTTGAATAAATATGGGAACAATGGAAAACGGTGTCGTTTCCAACCATTTTCAGTTTTCAACTATTCATATGGACATATAGCTCATTTTTAGCCATATTCAATATTATGTTACCAAGAACCATATCCTTATTAGCTCTGATGATGATGATTCTGGTAAAAGAGATTAAGGGCTACATGTGTTCTCCCAAGAACTGCTCAAGTGGGAGGAATAAAGTTTAAACTCACATATTTGAGGAAACAGATTTGCAATAAGAAATTAAAGGAAGATTAATAGGTCATGGCATTTAATGACGTGCGGCTGAATTGTAATACTTAATCAGTAAGAGTAGTGGAAGATGTTGGCTCGAAAAGTCTGAACCAAGTGGTTCGCAAGGGCTGGTGTTGGCTTGTGGGCGGATGCTTGGAGGCTCTGTCTAGGACATAGAGTTTGTTATTAATTACTCCCGAGATTTCAGTGATAAGGGAAGTTGGAGGTCTGCAGTAATCCTTGAATAACCTTGAGTTTCTCTCAATCCACACTGCATACAAAGTGGCTTGGAAGATGAATTCGATTATGGTGGAGACATCAGACGGTAGAGTAGATATACATTGTAGAATTTCTTGCAAGTGCAGTGGGAATAGGTTGGTTGTTGGGGAGAGCGCCACCCAAATTTCTTGGCTGTGGAATCCATTGTAGAATTTATTGGAACGCTTTGTTTGTTTTCACTGGACATAATTGGGCTTTGTTTGTTATAATATGCACTGGTTCGGGCTTTGTTTGGACATATAGCTCATGTCAACCTTATGTTTCAAATAGGTTAGGTTCAATGAAAGAACTGTATCCAAACAATGCTCTAAACAGTCATTCTCGACACAACTCATCAAGGTTGTGAACCACTGATATATCATGGATTTTACCCATTTCACTACAAGAAAACATTGTGATTGTCACGACGGAAATAGTTACATTGTGGTGGCAAAACAGCGAATTGTGACGACATTGAGACAAAAATCGGGCATCGCAATCAGCTCGTCGCAAATCAAAATCGTCGCAAAATGGTGGCAAATTTGCCACTAGTTTGTCACCACGAAACGCAGTCACAAATATTGTGACGACGAGTGCGGCACAGAAATGAGTGACAAAAAATTTACGACTACAAATATGGTCGGTATATAGTCGCAAAGAGGGTGGCAATATGGTGGCAATGATTTTGCGACGATTTACCAATGTTTTTTGTAACTGTGCCTAATAGTTACAAAGTAGTGACAAAATTAATTGCGACGCATCAGCCATGATATTTCGGAGTGGGTTTCCTGTAGTGGGATTGGCGTGGAAAATAATTGCGACTGATTTTGCAACGGTTTATGGCCAGTTGCTTTGTGGTGTGAAAAATTCCCAGTCATTTGCGATGACATGTTTTGGTTGTTGTGACAAAATCGTGACAAATAATGCGACGATTTTGCCACTACTTCGGAACACTATTTGTGACGAATCAGCCACGATAATTCAGAGTGGGTTTCAGGTAGTGGGATTGGCGTGGCAAATAATTGCGACCAATTTTGCAACGTTTTTTGGACAGTTGCTTTGTGGTGCGAAAAATTACGACTCATTTGCGACGACATGTTTTTATCATTGTGGCAAAATCGTGGCAAACAATGCGACGAACTTGCCACTACTTCGTAACTTCTTTTTTGTGAAATGAAATAATTAAATTTATGAAAATTATAAAATTTATATAAATTTGAAACGTAAAAACGTAAAAGAAAAAAGTATTAAAAAAGGATAACATTAGTTTAAATTCCAAACAAAATACAGAAAAATAACAATAATTAAGGGGGGAAAAAAACACCAATGCAAATGCTTAAGCAAACAAAGCAAGGCATTGTATTGTCAGTTTGCATCCTCATCCCCATTTTGTATCCTCCTTTACCATTCTCATCCTCAGTTTGCATCTTGAGTTTCCCAATACACGAGCATTGTATTTCAAACACTTTCCCGAATCCACCTTGGTCGACGCCTTGTAATCCTGGCGTAGTTGACTATCGCTTGTAGCCTTCTTCGTGCAAGGTCGGCGAGGTGAACTCTCACCAAATTGGTGATATGAGGGTTCCAAGTAAATCGGAGCTACAAAGGAGTTAGAAGAAATAAGCTAGAACAATTAACAAAAACAAAAGAAACAAAATAATTGAATGGGCCAGAAAGAAATTTTTACAGAGAAAGGAAACAAGAACTAAGAATTCAATGGACTACTAAAACCAACCGTAAATCATACCAAACAAGTCTAGATATCAAACCCTAATTACACAGAAGTGTAATTCAAACACAGTAAGCAAACATTGGAACCTAACCTATACACAGACACACACACACATTTCAATCTAATGGGGGTTGATGTTACCGCTAGGTGGTACAAGAAACGGGCTTGGATATGTGGAGGAGTGGCGGACCACGTGTAATAGGGTCCATCGAATCCTTCCCTCAAGATCTTTGAAATCTCCTTGCCATGAATTGTTCATCACGATCGAACCTACAAACAGAAAAACAAACATGAGTAAGGATTAATCAAATAAATTGAGAAATATAAATTCATAAACTCACCACAAGCCTTCTCCTTCGACTGGAGATAGTGTAGGCAAGATTTCCTCTCGGCCTTCCATGGAAAGCAATTGGTGCAGAGAGAGGTGGCCATATGGTTCACCCATCAGGTTTGATAGATTAAGGGTTTGAGGATTGGAGAAAGAGAGCTACGGAGATCGATTGAGGAAGAGGATCAAGCAGTGTTTGCCTAAAGGAAATGGTTACAAGAATGAATCTGGGTATTGTTACCTTGGATTAAACAATGGAGAATACCGGAGAGTTAGGCTTGGATTGATGGAATCAAGACCATCGAGCATAAGCCTCGAGGCGAGCTTGACCGGAATAGTCGATAGTCGGAACAGATTTGGTGGTTTGGAAAGGAAGAAGAGAAGAATCAAAGAAAAGGAGAGGGAGAGAGAGATCGGGAGAGAGGCGNAAAAAGAGAGAGAGATCGGGAGAGAGGCGGAGAGGCGAGAGAGATTTATGTTTTGATAGAATGAGAAGGAAACTAGGGTTAGACATAAAACATTGGTTTTGTCGAAACTTTGCCACCACATTGTCACCCCAGTGCGACGAGACAAATATTTACAAGGTCAAACACAATAATTCGCAGTGACAAAATCGTCGCAAACACGTTACATTTGGAAAACGTAGTAGCTAAGCCGTGGCATATTATGCCACTACAATGCCACAAGCTGACCAAGTAGTCACATTACAGTTGTTTTGTGGTGGCAAACAAACCGAAATCTTTATAATTCTATAACTTATGCATAATATTGAAAACTCAAGTGAAATTATTTAACACGAAAAAAAACATGAATAGTTATATGTTTTCGTAAAATAAAAATATCCAGAAGAACTATATAAATATATTTATGTAAAGAAATAAAATTTGTAGTGGCATTACCGTAGGAAAAATAGTGGGAAATGTATAAACAGTGACAAATTAGTGGCAACAATTGCCACTACAAATGCGACGATATATCAGCGTAGTCTCTTTGTAGTGGCATTGCAGTGGGAAATTAACCCCTAAACTTATAAATGCAATAATGTGGATTGAATATTTATTATGTTGGATTAATATTGAAACAAAAAATTTATTCCTATAAGATGCATAAAGAAAATGTAGATATCAAACATAAATGTGGTAAAAAAAAAATATTTAACAAGTGTATGTTCATGAACTACATATATAGATGTTAATTAAGTAGTAAGACATTAGATTGAATGTTTTGAGTGAAATAAGTTATAATTGGAACTTATGATTTTAAATCTTCTATACACCTATTTAAAGACATTGAAATTACAAAAAGGTCACTTCAATTTATTGTTTTATATTATATTAAAACATAAAGAATTTAGCTAAATAAATTATCAATAAAGTGGCATAAAAGTTGCAAAACAGTGGCAAATAAACTGGAAGTGGGAAATCCGTGGCAAATTATGCCACAACAATGCCACCGCGTGACCAAGTAGTCACATTTGAGTTGTTTTGTAGTCGCAAACAAACCTAAATCTTTATAATTCTAGAATTTATGTCTAATATTGAAACCAGAAGTTCAATTATTAAACAAGAATTAAAACGTGAATGATTATTTGTTTTCCTACAATAATTATATTCAGAAGAACTATACAAAGCTATTTATGTAAAGAAATTGAATTTGTAGTGGCATTACCGTAGCAAAATAGTTGCAATTGTAAAAACAGTGACAAAATGGTGGCACGAAATGCCACTACAATGCGATGACATGTCAGCGTAGTCTCTATGTAGTGGCATTGTAGTAGAAAATTAACCCCTAAACTTATGAATGTAATAATATGGATTGAAAATTTATTATGTTGGATTTATATTGAAAGCAAAATGTATTCCTATAAGTTGTATAAAGAAAATGTATATATGAAACATAAACATTGTAAATTTTTATATATAACATGTGTATGTTTATGAACTTCATATATGGTAAGTCCTAATTAGTAATTAGATTGAATGTTTTGAGTGAAATGAGTTATAATTGGAACTTGTAATTTTAAATCTTAGAGACGCCTCATTAAAGAAATTGATATTACTAAAATGTACCTTACATTTCTTGTTTTATATTTTATTAAAACATAAAGAATTGATATAAATAAATTTTGCAATACAGTGGCATCATAGTTGCAAAACAGTAGCAAAACCGTGGCAAATTATGCCACTACAATGCCACTTCCTGACGAAGTAGTCACATTATAGTTGTTTTGTGGTGGCAAAGAAACCCAAATCTTTATAATTCTATAACTTAAAGTTAATATTGAAAACACATGTCAAATTATTAAACACGAATTAAAACATGAAAGGGTTATATGATTTCCAAAAATAAATATATTGAGAAGAAGTATAAAAAGCTATTTATGTAAAGAAATTGAATATGTAGTGGCATAAACGTAGGATAATTGTGGCAATTTTAAAAAATAGTGACAAATTGGTGGCAATAATTGCCACTCCAATGCGACGAGAGGTCAGCGTAGTCTCTTTGTAGTGGCATTGTAGTGGAAAATTAACCCCTAAACTTATCAATGTAATAATGTAGATTGAAATAAATATTCCTATCAGAAGTATAAATAAATTCTAGAGATCAAATATAAATATATGCACAAGAACTATATAAAAGTATTTGTGTACATAAATTGAATTTGTAGTGGCATTACAGTTACAAAATAGTGGCAATGTTGAAAGTCAGTCACTAATTGGTGGCAAAATTGCATTGTGGTTGCAAAGGCGTCGTAGTGTGGTCGTCAATAACCCCTAAATATCTAATGTTCGTAAACTTGCAAAAAACAGTGGCAATGTAGTCGCAATTTGGTGGCATTTTTTGTCCTTGTGAAATTCAGTTCAGACTACTTTGTATTTTTGTTTTTGGTAGTTTTTTTTTGTTGTTTTGGTTTGTTATTTTGCATGAAACATTACTAANGTTTGTTTTGTTGTTTTGGTTTGTTGTTTTGCATGAAACATTACTAAGTTATGTACACAAATTATAGACATTGAAACTTATAAACTAAAATTCAAGCCACAAACATATATAACATAGAAGTTTTTTTTTCCAAACAACATAAATTTAAACAAGTTTTGGTACCACACAAAATACAAACCAACCACAACCAAAAGCAAATGGAAACAAACTAAGCATCATTGTCTTGTTGGACACTGTTTGAAGATACTTGTGCCTCTCCATATAGTCAGCTAGCTGAGGATTTTGTTTCTTCAAGTAAGTCATAATTAAGCAAATCCACCTTTGTCTTGCATTCCCGATTCTCGGCTTCACGTTGAGCATTGAGACTGACTTGTTCTTCGATCTTCTCCTTTGCTTCCTTGAGTTGGGACTCCAATGCGATGATGGTCGATGAGCTGGTACCGGGACAGGTTTTCTGTCTCTTTGCGTGCTCTCGGGACAAACTGCCAAGTCCATAGAGATTTCCTCGATCATCTTTAAAGGTACTCTCCATGAAGATGGCGTTCATCTGCTCCGTGGTGAGCTATGAAATCCGAGAGGCAGCATTTGAGGTGATGGAGTGATCGGGATCGATTTCATCGAGCTTTGCATCCAGTTTCTTCTTATAAACCTCACCGATCTTCTTAGCCTTTCCATCCACATATGTGCCATCCTTTTTTGTGTGAGTTTTGAGGAACACCTCTCCATAAGAGACTTCCCTACCCAGCTCTTTCTCATACAAGGACATGGAGACATCAGACAATACAAACAATAAACAAAAGAGACAAAAGAATAAGGAAAACAGAAATCAAAACTGAAACACATTTAGGCAAACATAAAGATAAGAGACAATAAAGATATCAGAGAACAAATACAAATTAAAAGACAAAGACAAGTATAGTTATTGATGCAAACACGGAAATCCGACATCAACAAATAAATCAATGCAAATCAAGCCTGAATTTTAAAGAAGATTCTAGAAGCCAATCAATAACTATTCTAGAAGCTTATATAGGCTCAATGTACATCTAATCAAATAAATCAATCTAAATACATAATCAATCAAATTAATTTACAAAAATCAGTTGCTAAATAAATTTTGAGGATTTTCTTGCAATCAGCCTTTATTTTGATTGGTTATTTGTATCTAGACACTTTCTTGATATATCCATGATTTGATTGGCTTCTATAATCTTCTTTAAAATTCGGGCTTGATTTGCATTGATTTATTTGTTGATGTCGGATTTCCGTGTTTGCATCAGTTACCATTTCCCTTTGAACTTGTGCATTGGACTTTGGTCCTCCGACGTGCTTGTGAGGACCTAGTCCATCACGAGTTGAGTACCGAGACTGCGAAGCATTCTTGCTCCTCTCTTTTGCATCATCGGTTTCCCAATAGGCCACCATCTCTTCCCAAAGAGTTTCCCCCAATCCACCTAGGCTTTCGTCTGGTTCTCCTTGCGTAGCTCACCAGCCCTTTCAGCCTTCTTCCGGCAACATCTTCGAAGCTTTCTCGCACAGCATCAGTATGCCAAGGGTGCCAAGTGAACCGGTGCTTCAAAACAATAAGAAGAAATAAGTAAGAAGACTGTTGATGCAAAGACAGTAATCGATTCAAACACACACACACACCCACACTGTATTATAAACGAGTAAAGCTACAAGACATACACACACACACACTGTCTTGTAAACAAGTATCATTACAAGACATTAAGCAAACCACATATACTTTGCACACACCCTAAACCTAGGGTAGACATTCTGAATCCTAGAGAATGGGTAATTATTACCGCTAGTTGGGTGAAATAGCGGTCTTGGATTTCTGTGGGAGTGGCGGACCAGTTGTAATACGGTCCATCGAATTTGTCCTTTAAGATCTTTGAAATCTTCTTCACAATGATTGTTTCATCACGATCAAACCTACAAAGATGAAAACAAAGCTGAGTTAGAATGAGGAATTAGACATGAAAGAAAATAAAGTTCAGAAAGAAGAATTTGAATAGTCACCACATGCCTTCTCCTTCCACTGGGGATAGGGTGGGCAAGAACGACTGTCGGCCATCCATGGAAAGCAATTGCTCCAGAGACAAGTGAGAATTTTGTTGAACCATTGCAGCTTCAGCACCTGATTCTTCTTCTTCGTCGNATGAACCTCCGCCCTGATCCTTACCGGACTTCCCAGCCGGCGCCATGAAGAAATCGATTGCTTAACCTCATCTTCAACTAGTGGAGAGTCAATCGGATGCTGGAGGTTGAGTTGTTGAAGTTGCTGTGGAGTGATTAGGGGAGGCGGTGGATGGTACCCAGGTTGATTTGTCGGAGGGGTTCTGTACTGAGAGGAGGGGTGGATGTCGAAGGAGTTCTGTTGAGGGATTGGTCGGGATGTGTTCGCGGGAGGTAAACGGTTCCTCGAGACCGAAGGGGGAGACGAATCGGTCGCAGGTCTGGAGGACGCGGATGATGCTGCAACTTTCTTGGTGCATGAACCTCCGCCCTGATCCTTACCGGACTTCCCAGCCGGCGCCATGAAGAAATCGATTGCTTAACGATTTGGGGTTTCGAGAGATAGAGAGAGACGGATAGATAGAGAAGTGATGGATCGAAGAGAAGACAATAAGAAAGGGGAGATCAGAGATCGTGAGAGAGGGGAGAACGGAGATCGTGAGAGAAGGGAAGAACGGAGGTGGTGAGAGTTTTGTTTTGAGAGAATGAGAAACAAAATAGGGTTAGCCAGAAAACATTGGTTTTGTTGACATTTGCCACTACTTTGTCACCACACTGCGACGACTGGTATATACGCGGTAAAGTTCTTAGTCAGACAGTGGCAATATCGTATGGAAGTGAAAAAAATTAGCAAATGTTATAGTTGTGGGAATATCGTGGCAAGATTTGCCACTATATTGCGACCTTCTGGTTATGTCGTCATAGTGAAGTTGCTTTGCAGTGGAAAAATTTGCCACCGTTTTGCGGAGACTTTGTAATATTCATTTATATTAAATTGGTTAACACATATTATATTTTTCAAAACACAACTAAGTTTTTACAAAGTACTTATAAATAATTTATGCAAATTGTTAAAATATATATATGCCCAAAGACTTTATAAATTTATGCAAGTTATTACAATGTTTTAAAAAATTTAGCTTTTAATCTTCTTCTAGTTCTTCTTCATCTTGTTGATCTTCTTCCTCTACATCCTCGTCACTAGAAGTTGAGACATAGCCTTGAAATTCGTCAGTGGGTTCTGCATCAGCAACCGCGCTATCGATGTACTCGGGATGATTTGTAGCGTCTGCCAATTGACCAACTGGGATATCCATAACCGGTGTGACATCTTCACCATTCTCTTGTTTGAGAAGAACTAATTCTTTGCCTTTAAAATGTCCAACAATGTTTGATCTTGGATTTATTTTCATGACATTAAGCCACAACTCTCTCGATGATTTTGTCGATGGGTATGGAACATAGCATACTTGATCCGCTTGCGAAGCTGAAATGAATTTTCATCAGAATTAAAACAGAATGACTCATCTATTTATAAATCGTACCTAGTGTGAATGGCTCATATTTTTTATATTTTTCACTTGCGAGGACATCAACAACTCTCCCTTTCTCCACGTGGGTTCCTTTTCCAAGGGTAGGGTCATACCATTTTCACTTAAATAAAGTGATCCTCAAGCCCACCAGTCCTTGGTATTTTAGCTCTATGATGTCAAGCGGATTCCCGTGAAAATCCTCTTCATCTGATGGATCGGAATAATTCTGGCCCCGAACGCAGACACCGTAGTTCGCTGCAACTCTGTGTTTCCCGTATTCATTTGTATGAAACATATAACCTCTTGTATAATACATGGGCCATGATCTCACATAATTTCTAGGTCCCTGAACTATCTCTTGAACCCATGTAGGAAATACGTCATCGGCACTTCTAATTCGTGAATAATCTAACACCTGCATATGGGTAAATGGGAATAAACCATATTAAAAAAAAATTATAACTATTTAATAGAAATTAAATCATAATGTAACATATTAT
>OVAP01003983.1:0-15194 GCA_900406295.1 Aurinia saxatilis | reverse complement strand
AACACTGCCAGGGACAAGGTTGGTAAGGGTACACACATCATAGCTATTGTTAGAAGATTCTTCAATGAGACTACAGAACACTTCGTGCTCCTAGGTAAAACTCGCCCTGTGGAAAACACTGATTCGCAGCCTCCTCAGAAGCGATCAAAGACTGAGTGAGAGGAGGGTTTCAACTAGAACACCGAAGCCCATTCAGATGTTTGGCTGCTAGCTAAAGGGACACTTGCTCTCTCTGTTTCCCTTTCTCCAAATAACATAACTTTAATTGCAAAATAACAGAAAAGATTCTTATGCTTATATTATCAGTTTTCAAGGATCATAAAATTAAGTGTTACTATTAATTAATAATACGAAATGAAATTTGCAAAGATATTGCAATTCAAACCAAAAGTTGTCATTGTTTAATCTGACCGTATATTCTGAAAGTAGTTTCACAAAACCTCTCATGTACTGGCCTAAGAAAAATTAAAAGAATTACTGAATCCTATTATTCTATTCTATGCACTCAAGTCTCCGGTACAACTTCCGGTTGTTGACATTCTTTTATCTGACCATAGATTCTGAAACTAGTTTTACAAAACCTCTTATGTACACTGCCTAAGAAAAGTAAAGAATTATGAATCCTATGCACACTAGTCTCCAGTGGCAACTTCTGGTTTAACTTACGTTACTTCGGCTTAAAACAAATCGACTGTGCCAGCTTCGACTTTTCCCAGTTTCAATAGTCGACAACAACACATTCAACAACTCTTCTGCTTCTTCCTCAGATGGAAGCTCTAAGTTGGTCTGCAGAAGCGGCTGCGCTGAAGGATCGTTCCACCGTTTTCTGGTTGGGCTGCTCTTCTTTTGCTGGTTCTGTCTCCAATTCCATACACCATCTGAATTGCTTCCTATGATGCGGACAACTCCTCCGCTAGAGTCCGTGTGTATTACACTCTCCAAACCGATTTCTCTTTCAATGTTCCATACTAAATCTACTGGAACACCTAGAAATCCCGGTTTTCTGATATCTACCAATCTGGGGCTGCTTACAAGCAATACCAGCCTTCCTGTGATTACAACGAACGACCCTTCTTGCTTGAGGGCTTTACACTTCAGCAGTGCCTCCCCTTTGAACTTCAGTGTATCTCCAAGCTCCGTAAGTACTGCTGTTCCAACTGCTTCTTCCCATGAGTAAGGCCTGAGAGGTTGTTCTCTACTCAGAGGCCTGGGAAAGCGAAGCCTATGCCTTTGGGATCTTATGTTATGAAACCTGCTTCGGTTTCTGATACTCTGGGCGGTTTTTCCAGTCACCTCAAGGATACTAGCCGTTGGTCTTGCCACAAGTCCAGTAATTCCCAAAGCCATTCCTATACCATATACGGCCACCCAATTAGCACGAATCAGATTACAAAGCCAGACGCAAAGGACAGCTAGTAAACGAACATCAGATGTTTTGCTTTTCTATAAATGACTTAAGTGATGGTTTCCACTTAATTACCTGAGATGACGCCTGGAAGACCATGTTTCTCAGCTCCTCTTATTGGTGACTGAAGAAGACCAGTGAGACCCTGTGATGGATATTTTAGGCAAAGTATAACCAATGATGAGGGTAAAAAAATTTCATCTTATCTATAACCAATTATAAGGATTCACTCTTCAGATGCAAGTTCTTTATGCAAGTTCAAAGGACAATGGAGTTGATGACTACTAAGTAAAGACACAATGTTAACAGATATTGGGAACTAGCAGACAAAAATCACTTTCAGGACACGTGAACATCAAATCGGTATATAAGACAGACTTCCAAGCAAGTGCCAATGATATACCTCAAACACTTCACCTATAACACCTTTGCTACGTGATCCTTCCCCCAATTTATGCTTTTCCATCCTTGCCACATCATGGTCATTAAACGTGAATGCAACAATACCCTGCAAAGAATTGAAAATTTTGTTGTTTTTTTTCAAGGGGGCAATCAAACTGTAGCTTTTAAGCAAACATATGTGTCGTACCTTGTGTGCAGCTTTGCTGAATTGAGTGGCAGCGTCACTTAAAGCATAAACGGTGCTACTCACGAGGCTCGTGGTTCCGTGAGCCATTCCTTGAATGATTCCTGCTGGGCTCTGTTCAAGTAATCTAGTTTAGCATATAAGTGAAATAGTAACCAAACCAGACATACTTAAGGAAAAACATTAAAAAACAGGCAAAGAATTTAGTCATCACCTTTGAGACACTCCTGCTGGGAGCTGACAGGAAATCTTTAATTCCAAGTGCAACATTCCTCGCAAATCCCATGGGATTACCAATAACGCCAGCAGAGCCAAACACCTGTGTGTTAATAATCAAGAGAAAATAGGTATAATGGATTTGAGAAATACACCCACCAGATATAGTGGAAACTTATTAAAGAAGGACGATGCTCTAGTGCATAATAGGACTGCTATAGCAAATGAATAAAACCGCAAGAGAAAAATGGTACTTTTGCAGTTATTACCTTATACATCTCATGAAGAATTTGACGGGTATAGTGGCCAACAAGGATCTCTTGAAATGATTGCCAACTAGTCATGTGATGAGCAATTGTCAATTGCTTGAGATATATTCGAGCACCCTCGACATCAGCAAGAGCCATAAGACCTCTCTGAAAATCGGATCATAATGATTCAGTTAATCCTCTTAAATACAACATAATTAGCAGGGCACTTTAAATTGCAATAACAAATCAATATTATGTCATATTCCTTACAACCGGTTCCGAGGAGAGAAGAAATGATAAGATTTAGGATTGAAACTCTCATTAATTCAACAAACAAAAATGCTTGAGTATCAAGAGCTAAAGGAAAACCAGAAACTGCGTAGGGTTTGTTTTGGAGTCCAGAATCTCTTTCAGAGCTGTAAAAGTTCCCAACTAAACCATTGGTCAAAGACCACTAATCTGTTCTCCCACCCCTCTATTATAGTCTATCAAGTAACCCCAGCGTTGGAACAAAGAGAATATGTCAAAAAGAGTAAAAAATGGGTATTTGAGTTTTATGTGCCTAGAAAAAGTGAAGACTATACAAAACCTAACGTCATAAAATCATTTATGCGTTGATTTAAGCAGCTTCAAATTAATCAGTATATCTTAGGAATGCTTCAAGAAAAGTGAAGGGTACATACATGGATAAGGGACTCTCCTGACGTAAGAATGCCATTCCTAAGCATCCAGGGAGAACTGCAGAAGCTGCCAATATTGTGACACACAAAGGACACATGTAAGTCTACATGAAAATAGGATACCGAAAGTATATTTATCTTCACAGAAAAAATTTCTAGCTCACCTTAACGTAAACTGGATAGGGGACAAGTCGAATGTTTCAACATAAATTTTCCTGTGTCTTCGAGCCAACAAGTGAACATGCTGCCAAGGAGCTCCTATCGGAACCACTCTAGGTAGAGATACAATGCTTCTCTGACTTTTGTTAAATACAGGAATGTTGCTTGGAGCATCTTCCAAACTTATACCCTTGGAACCAGTTTCATAAATGAGAGGATGTAAAATTGGTTCTGAGAGCGGCAGGAGTCTAGCCTGAGAATTAGGAAGTACATCTTTTACAAACTCCAACAAGGATAATAATGTTTGTAGCTCGAGCTCAAGTCCAAATTCACCAATCCTACATTATATTAAGAGAAAATGACAGTTATGTAAATATTATAGTAATAAAGTCCAAATTCACCAATCCCATGAAATGTGTGGACTAAGGAGAATTTTACCATTAACCATACCTCAGATTTATGTGTTCGAACGAAACTAGTGAAACATCTTTTTTCCGCCACTTGGTTAGGCCAACATAGAGTACAGCATCACGTGTATTACTCTTAACTTGCTGAGCTGCCTCACTTAGAAACCTTGCTGTGTTATCCTTAATACCCCAATCAGGATGAATCCCTTTGTGATCATGATTGAAAGACAATATAACAGGATATGTAGAACTGTGAAGTGGGTTGTCTATCTGTAATGAAGAGATCTGAAAGGAAAGCTTCTGTTGATCTACACTCTGAATTACATCTAATACAACGTTCAACGCACAAGCATAAACCAGTTCCTGTGAGGAGGAAGATTTATAGAGTGTTACAAGAACCCCAAGATATAATTTAGAAGTGCTTTATATTTTTAGGGGATGGTTACCTGTGGATGGGAATTAACCAAAGATATACCAATGCTCGGGAGAACAAGCAAGAATTTTTCTGTGTAACGGGTGATTTTATCATTCTGAAACTTTTGCTTTCCTTTCTCATGGAATTTAGAGCCAAACGCTTCCTTTATATCTTTCATGGTATGATAACCCGAATCCACAACACTGAAAACCTGGAATGGGAAAAGACGAAAATGAACAAGTAGCATCAGCCACATTGAGAAACGTAGTTGTTTCCTCAGTAAATCAGCTAAGTAAAAGACCCTGGAATCAGAAAGATTATACCTTCGTAGCTCCTTCAGCACAGATTGATAGCAACAGCGTCCTTTCAGGTTTCTGAACCAGGTCAATTGAAACAAGTAACTAGATTAAATTACCTGAGATTCACTGAAAGAAGGGCTACAGACAACTGAAACAAGGATAGACCTAGTCTTCTAAGTGCATCTTTGCATTTATTATGCGGAACATAAAAAGAAGAGCAAACTGGTTGGTCTCATATTATATGATCCTATTTTCACACCATTAGCGGGCATTTTTGTTTTCTTTCTACAGTTACTGGTTAAATGACGTTGTAACTTTCAGTTCCATCACTTGTTCATTTGCCCAATCCAATTTTACAAGGTCTAGCAACGGAAGATATATACAAGGCCAGGAAGATGGAGCAACGTTATTGTTGAATTCCATGGAGGTGGCACTGAAAGTCATATAATGCCTTGAATTACTGTATACAGACAGAAAAACAAAGCAGGCATTCATATCATCTAAACCTGCATGTGACTGGGTATTACAAAGATTAACCACCTTATTATAGCAGGCCCAGAAAGCCAATGCTGGTTGAGTCCAAACTTAATTTGCAAAGGCAAGTTTGCAGATACCTCTACCTTAAGCTAAAAGTGTAGAAGATCTAACTCACTAAACATTTTGCCAATATTTTCCCCAATTTTGATTAACCAGTTTCTCTGTTCATAATCAATGCTTGAGAAAGCATGCCGACAATGCATTATTATGCAAGGAACAGAGACTGATTTGCATTCCAAGATAAGGATGCGTCTAGTATGTAGGAACCACTCAGAAAAGCCATGATAACCACATATATACACAACGAAGTTGTTTGCGATTACCTCAGAGGTGGAGCGTAAGTGCACTGGAATAGGTTGTTTTGTTATTTCAAATGCATACGAGCCTATAACACGATCTCCTGGCACCTATATTCCTCAATAAAAGATAACAACGTGAGAAAAGGAAAAGAAGAGAACAGCACAAAGAAAAACGTCAACAGGTCACAAAGGCTACTTTGTTTATAAACACAAAATGTAATCACCATACCTCAATGGTCAAACGATGTGGATAACACGGTTCATCCCAAGCATAAGGGCACGACGTGTAAGGATGAACTATGGTATCAAAAGTTTCACATTTTTGTTGATAAACCCGCAGTCTCTATCAGCCACAGAAAAAAAGAAAAGCAATTTTCAGTTCCTTGTAGGAGTAAACATGGGTTTCAAAATCAATATGATATCATACATCCGTGATTCAGTAAAGCAAGTTTTCCAGCAAGAAAGTGCTTTTTTGCTTTAAGAGATGAGTCTGACATTTAGCCATGGTCCTTTGCTGGATGCAGAATTCAATATGTTTCATTTAGTAGAATGTACATTTTACCAAGTACATGTGGGTCCCAAAATTACATGCTAGCGTAAAGACAGAACTAGCATAGCTCACACGATGGATGCCAAAAGAAAACCAACAGCAATTTTAGCCGTATTAGATATTGATTACTCAATTTGATGTTCTGAATGCTTGATGTGTACAAACATTGCTATGTATAACGTATAGTCGAACAACATGTGAACTGAAGGAAAATATAACTAAAACTCTTACAGAACTACCAATTATAAAATTACTGACCTCATTCGAGAAATTATCAATCCTGTAAGGCATATAGCCCATGTCATCATCTGATAATAGAATAAAGTTTGTCCCAACATTTCCGTGGACGCTCCCTACAATCTTTTCATCTCCACTTGACATACTAGCATTCTGAATTTCCACCCGGACCATGTTGAAAGCTTTATTAACATAGTTCCAAATCTTCAGCTGTGTATCACCTAAATGATCTGGCAAGAAGCTGCCTGACCATTGCCACCCAGGCTCATTTAAACGGATTGAAACTAGTAACTCCCTGTTTATATAAAAGAGTAAGTGGGGTGCGGGACAATTTTTCACTGCAACTTCACAGTACAAAGGTAGGATAACTGTAGAGCAACAGTAGTGGTTTTCCACATGAGTTCCAAGTAAAAGGGAGAAAAACTGAAGGGCCAACAGTTTAATTTTAGTTAATAGGGAAGTAGGCACAGAAACAAAACAGAAATGACAATTCCAAAATAGCTACAACAATAAGAAGCACAACACGAGAACTAGTTTTATATGAAATGACAATGGAAGATTGAATGCATGTCTATTAAAACAAAAAAAACACACCCTTTTATACCAAGAATGCATTGTATATAAGACTTAAATAAGAAAAGAACGAACCTTGTAGTATCTGTCCATTGAAGCTGAGAATGCTGTCCAACAGCCAAATGAGAAACTACATTGGTTCCCTTCTGCTTGTAACATAGGTTCTGGCTGCAAGAATTACAGATGATATATCTGCAACATGGGAATTGTTTAATTGACAAATCGAAAAAATGATAAAGGAAAAAACAGGGCATTTGCTGAAACTATCTGTCACCTAGGTTGGAAAGTAATTGCTTGTGTTCTGCCTGCTAAGGCACCACCAAGAATAGAACATGTAACAGATAATAAAGATGATTCACCAGGCGACGGTTGTGGGACAATTACATTGGTTGAACCACTGGGTGGAATAAGAGGAAATGGAGCAGACCACAGAGAGTATGGGCTATTTGAATTATATCCTGGTATGTCCCTTTTGACTCGGATCATGGTGTCACTGGCCATGGAAAGTGGGCAAGGTGAATAAATGCATGCCTTTACTTTCCCAGGCTCATTACCTTGGAAGCAAACCTCCCTTAAACTTTTTGAAGAAAGACTCCTCTTGCGAACAGTTGCTGAGTCTTTTTGATATGCTGCAAAAGGGACTTGGCGAGTAGATGGAGTCTCATGCTTATCCACAAGTCTCTCAGTACTGGAAGCAGTGTTACTGAACTCTGATGAGGAAGGACTAGAAGGGGCATCCGCAACTGGAACTTTCTCTAGAAAATCTTTCTCGGAAGTTAAAATGCCAAGACCAACTTTTTGACTTTGAACAAAATGCTGCTCAATCAGGTTGTAGCAGGATGGAATTACGCTGTGCATCCCATTAGCTTCATTGGTGCCGTCCGAGACAATAAGAGGAGTTCCAGTGCAGTTATACAGCAGATATGGGACAAAGATAAAAACTTCCCGAGCCCCACATGTTGCATCCATTGTTTTCTCACAAGACACATAGACAGAACCTACAAGATAACCAATATTAAAATCGTCTCAAAATGAATAGCCAACTTATAAATACAATATGATCAATCTTACCATCACCAAGGTCTGAATCAAAGGAAACGGTTTCAATCTGAGAGAACTTCCCTCCACTGAACTTAGCCACTGTGCTAAAAGCATCTGAGCGTGGAAACTTTAAAGATGATGATCTAAAGCCATTTAATTTGAACTCAAGGACCAGGTCGTGTGAAGGATCAATATGATGGAATGGAGTCTCCCCCTAAAAAGATACATTTTCTTGTAAGATAATACCAGATCAACGATATACGAACATGTGTCAACTATATCTTTCAGAAGGAAATTGTATCTACCTCAGAAAGGGATGTAGCCTGGGTGATGCCACCACTTTCGATAGAAAGTGATACTAGTTCTGGAAGACAGTTGCTCACAACAAATGGAGTACTTAAAGTCACTTGATGAATAAATCGCTCTCTTGATTGGTCAAGATTATGCAACTGCTGACCAAATTTTCCATCTGGAAAGTTATTAAGATAAAATGATGCCGGCAAGCTAGTGCTCTGAACAGATATGCAACACCTAAATGGTTCATGGCTAGGATGACATGGATAGCAAGCAAAAGATCGACGAAATCCTATCCTGCTATCTTGAGAAAGAATTTTGGAGATGCTATGGGCTTCACTCCACAAATAAGAATCTCCGAGGGGACGCCACCGTAGCCGGCCAGATTTAGCCAAGTGTAGAGGCAGTGGAAATTCTTGACCAGGAAAAATAGGATCTAAGATCTGAAATAGAATGACATAAGGATAATAAACAATGGTATTAAGATCAATGAATAAGAAACTAAAGAAGAGGGGAAAAAACAAAGCTTATGGAACTGACAAATAGAACAGAGAGAGTTTGTAGTGCCGTCCAAGGAAAACTTAATTAAGATAATGCAAAAACGGAAATGAACATATCTAAAACCTGTTACTTAGCCTAACTGACATTGTGATTATGCAAGAACGCAGCTATACATATTCTGAAAACAGGGATTTTGCTAGACTGACATGATACCATATCCTCATTCTAAAAAGAAAAAGTCTAGTACAGACATAATAAACTGGCATATTTAAATTTAATAACCTTTGGGGAAACACCAAATGGAATATCGAAGCGAAGTTCCAAAGGCATGGATGTGGAGTTCAAAATTATTACCTGGAAAAGGGAAAGATCATAAGCAGACTCAAAATTTATAAGAAATACAAAGCTTATACATTGTAATGAAGTCTTACGTACTGTTGAATACACGCGTATCAACTTGCTCTGCTGCTGCAGTGAAACCTCATACACAACAGGAGCAACATAGCTATTCCCAGAACCAGATTTACTTGCTTTCTCAACATCATAAGTGGAGTTTGAAGTTTTGGAAAAATCGACCTCAAAATAGGAAAGGCCAATTTTATCCATTGAATGAGGAGGAGAAGCAAAAGATGTTCCATCAAGCTGGATCTTCATATAGTGATGTGTGGCATCACCAGATTCGCTGCTGAAACTACCAAAATGACTTCGGCGTCTATCAGAAATACTTAGTGTGTCACTATTATCGAGATAGATGGGAACAGAGGAACCCGGTTGCACAAAGTTTTGAGCCACTGGAGCTGACATATTGAGCACACCTGAATCATGTCCTTGGAAAACTTGGTACCCCAAAGGAAGAGAAGTCAGATTTTGAAGTACATATGGGGAGTATCGTTCTGTATTGGCACTTCTGGTGGAGTAAGATGTCATTCCGTTATCGTCAGGAACAGCATCTGTTTCCATCAATTCCAAAGCCTTCCACATCTCAATTACCCTGAAAATGCACTTCAACAGGGCAAGGACAAAATCAGCATATATTGAACTGGACGGTTTACAGATAAGGAGTCTGCAAGCATATACTTGATGATCACTGAATAAGGGTTGGGCCCAAACCAAAACCACAAAGACCCTTAGGTAGAGCTCACGACAAAAGCAAGCATAAGGGCTTTGGTGCCATTAGGTTATACAAAGCTTTTCCCCCACCTACTCATTATTGGATTCTTTGGATACCCAGTCTTATTAACAATATAACTAGATTGAAAGTTGGAAGCTAGCAATAAATTTGATTATAGGACTGAGTACCAAAACCACATCTAGAATTGAGGATTGAGTGATAAACCAAGCTGAGTGAAACAAACCAGTCCCTGCCAATACTAATTTATACAGAAAAATTAATAGGGAAGAAAACATGTCTCATCTTACCTCAAAGAGAGATTCAGTTAAATTCAAATTAAGCTGATTTGATGAGGCAACAATTACTTCAGTGATCCCAGCATTGTTCAGCAAAGCATTTGCCTCAAATTTTCGGGATACTTTGATATCAAAATTCCAGGGCTCAATAAAAGGCTCCCACAAGACCTTCAACATATATCCACACAAAATTATCAGTATATTACCAAACAAAGATAGAAATGACAGCAGAGATGGGTTTCTGCCTTGTACCTTGTGCATATTATTATAATTCACTTCAAGATCACATAAAACCAAACTCTCCATGTTCGTTTCGGTGAGAGTAGCTTGCAGGCGACAGTTTCTCAAAAGAACTTCAAGAAGAAGACTGCTACATCCCCACTGCATGAAATTCAAGAGACAATAAAAGTCTGTAGCAGAAGTAGCTCGAAAATACAAGCTGAAGTATAGCATATACAGTGCAGAAGCTCTAGGTTAGAGTTCACAGACAGTCATGGAGCAAAACATGGTCTAGACAATGGATGGCAGAAAACTAGTAACTATTGTGCTTTTTCTACCTTGGTTATATATTTGATACCAACCATCAAATTAAGTTTCTCAATGTTAAAAAATCTTAAGCTCAACATCTCAAGCCTAATCACAAAGAAGTACTATTAGTTCAGAAGCATACAATAACTGATCAGGAATGACAGACACATACAGTACGAGCATAGTGGCAAGACCATATTATATGTGAATGCAGCAATTGAAAAACGTATAAGTGAGATCAGTGAAGCAGGTATTCACAAAACATTACATTAGCATGCAGAAATCAAGCAAACAGAAAAAACATGCGAGCTGCAGAACAAAGACATGGATAACAAAAGTGGCAACATTGTACACAGGCAGCTAAAGTTAATATAATGCACAAGCGTACCCTTCCGTCTGATATAAGAAGAGAAGCTTCTCTTATCTGGACTTTTATACCCATGTTTTCTTGAGGATTTTGTGAAGATGGCGTCTCAGGTGCATCAAATGTAACTCCATGAAAGAAAGTTAATACTTGGTGGGATAAATGAATCTCTACATTGTCGGACAGTATACCAACATCTATGCTCGTGGATTTCTTCTGATCCATCTTAATACTAGTTTCCAAATGTAGCTGTGATGCCCCAAATAAAGAACAAGACCTGACAGTATCAACCCCAGATACTGCAAGAATCCCTTTGAGCTTTTCAATCTTATAGCTCAGTTTAACATCTCTCCCAGAAACAGAGAGTTCACCGCCCCTACTAATTGTTGTAACAGAAACATATTTACAGTATTTCCCTTTAAAAGTTTTAATGTGCCCTTCCTCAGATCTCTTGTGAATATCAGTAGCCATGAACCCTGGAAATTCCGTGTGACTTATGCACAGAGGATAATGGATAGTGACACCAACAATCTCTGATCTTGCAGCAAATTCCATAACTTCACTAGAGCTCTCTGATACCCCAGATTGCAGAATAATTGAAACTTGATCAGTATTGTCACAAATATTCCTTACCACTTCCATAGAATCATGCACATCTAATATTGATCCATTTGGCAAAGAAGTGTCTTGGCTACTGTCTTCCAGTTTCTGGGCACAAGATTTAAGAAGTTCAACAGCTGCAATCCAATCGAAAGAGTGTAACCAGATGTCTAAGGATGGTAGAGAAAAACAAAGATCGTATTTATTGTCAGCCTTCTCTGCGAATCTGAGTTTAAGTGCAGAAGGATCCCCATATTCACTGTTGCATCTAGCTAACATGACTGAGCTCAGCAATGAGTAAATCCCAATTTCGAAAAATTGAGCATCTAAGCTCATTGGGAAATTATCTTTCAGTTCTCCAGAGCAAACAAATTTCACATCAGTCTGGAGCATCGGTTCCGATAGCAGTGCTCCAGGATCTTTTCTTAGCCCATGCAGTTTTATCGTCAAAAGATTGACAAAAAATCTAAATTTCATAAAACGTGTGGAAGATTCAAGGGGTGCAACTGCCAGTTCTTGCTTTAGACGCATCTTCGTATTAAAAAACTGAGGAACATCAGATACAAACAGTTTTGATTCCTCATCAACTAAGGCAAATTGATCAATCACATCAAGAAATTCCTTAAACCCATCCAAGGCAATTGAATCTGCAAAGGGACAAAAAAAACAAATGTATGAATCACTTGGATATACATAATCACGAGAGAGAGAGAGAGAGAGAGAGAGAGAGAGAGAGAGAGAGAGAGAGAGAGAGAGAGAGAGAGAGAGAGCTGAAGAGCAGGTAAACATGAAAGGCTACAGAACCTACCATCCAGAACAATTTCGCAAATTTCAACCCTTGACATAACACATGCTAACGAATTGTGATTACAAGGTAATCTAATCCAGGCATCGGCATATATGTTAGGAGCCAGCTTGATACTTCTGCACACAGCATCCTTCTTATATGATGACATGCCATTTTCAGAGAGCAGCAATGAGAGCGATAAGCCTCGCGCAAATATGTTTAAGCAGTCGGTTTGCCCCGTTACTTGATTAAGTTGAATCATACATTCCTGCGGTATGTGCTGCACCAAATTGCTCAGACGACACTCTAGAATAAAACTAATATATAACTGCTGAATATCAGCATTCAGTTGCCGGCGGTCATCATTTTCCACAGGAAAAATCAAAGTGGAGTCCAGAATCTCAATTTTATAAGTAATGGCCAAGTCAGAATCAGCCTTGGTAAACTCAGTACCTTGTGACAATGACTGCAGGCCTGACTTCGAACTCCAATCAGGAAGGGAGAAGTATCCAATTATAATGGCCAAATATTCCGGCAGCAAAATGCAGCACGTGTGCTGAATACCAATGCTCACCTCAAGTTCAGAACCAGAAGGCTCTAAACTCCTCTTCCTTACACGTAGGTTCAAGACCGGCGCAACATCTGTTAATGATTGTCTCCAAAGAAGCCCGCCAGAATAGTTTGTGAACAAAGATGACTCCAGCATCAAGTCTTCAGCTGAGGCAACCAAATCGAACCAATTGTCTGAAAGGGTAAGGAAGTATCTGGATACTGGCAGTTTAATTGTTCCAAAAACACTTGAAGCATCATGAAAATGAACATTGGTGTTGAAGACATGCAAGTCAACAGTAAAGAGATTGGTCTGTCCAAGACCTCTGGAGGACGCAAACTCATTCAGAGGACAATCGCATTTCTGTTGTAAAGTACAGCTGTTACATTTGCAGTTCAAACCTATTTCTGCCCACTCTTTTTTATTCCGTAACATAAATGACTTCCTCCAGTCAGAAGTTGAATAACAAAGAGAACTTTCTAGGCTACCAAGAGAACCAGAATTGTAGATTGTCACAAATGGATATTTGTCAAGAGGAATGCAGCCACAGGATCTACTTCCAGTGAAGTTTGAGAATCCAAACCTTTCAAAACCAAACTGAGGAAATTCTGTTGGAGTGCTGGTCACTGCAGAAAGACTAGAAGGATTCCTATTGGCAGAAGTGATCTTATAGGAAGATATCTTATCCAAAAAACTTGTCAGCAAACCAAATATGTAAGGATAGCAATGAAGTTCAGCGCCTCTCCAATAGATTGTATAGTTGTGAGAAACAAAAATTTTACTCCCAGCAACCTTGCAATTTAAGCAGAAAACAGCTTCAGAAGTTTTATTGTTACCAATAATGTTTGGTTGATTGCTACTTCGAACATCCAGTCCCTGTCGATGGGCCGAGAGCGGTTTTAGTAGATTCCCAGATGAACATAAAATATGACTGTCAACTGTATTATTAGAGGAGCAAGCGATCATTTCCAATGCTTTCACACGGATCGACCACTCTTCATATTTGGTAAGTGAATACCTGAAAATGACAATTGTACAAGAACACTTGTCAGGAAACCCCCGAGCTACAATATTTAAAAATCGAAAACCAAGAGAAAAAGAATTGGATGGGCGTGTTTTTTGACAATAGCATCATTAGATGAGTCATAGGCAGTGATCATAAGACCAAATATGTGTATGATGAGAAGCATGAGAATATATTCAATTGCTTGGCAAAACAAGCAGACATCACCGCTGTAGATGTATATATGCACATCATTCATGCTTTTTTAATAGCTGAAGTTAACTTTCCTCAGAAACGGTAAAGGTCATAAAATGAGCTCATTTATCGTTGCAAAAATACCTACCAGAGATCAAGCTGTTGAATAGAAAGAATAAGCACTGTGCTATCTTCACCATCATTTTCAAGATTGACGTGCAACCTGAATAGTGCCAGGTTGGTGATGATGGTGAAGCAAAAGATAGGAACGGGGTAAGGTGGAGCATCTTGAGCTCCATCGTCGTGAATATCAAGATATTCAATCACAGACATGACTCCTTCAAATATCGATGGAGAAAAATGTACATTGATCACAGAAAAAGTAGCTTCAACCTGAAATGGATGGAATGACATACAATCAATACCAAAATGTGATCTCTACTTTTGATGCCTTTATAAAAGTGCAAACATCTAGCACCAAGGAACACAAATTTATTCATTAACTCAGCTAAACTAGACACAGCACAGCCACCACGGAATCTGAGATTAAAATGTAATACCTCCAACTGCTTCAAAATTGACTCCTCCGAAACTATACAAGATGCTAACTTGATAAGTAAAGATGATTTCTCTACGAGATAAAGTTCATGGACAGAATGAATCTTCATCAGCTTCATCTGCAAAAAAAGCAGATGTAAGAACATATACAATTGCGTAGACAATTCCATTTTAAAAAACATATCATACCTCAAGGTCACAGATATTGATCTCAAAATGGTCATAGAGATCTTTGACTTTAAAAGCATCCAATCCTGAAACGGAACTTTGTAAATCATCCACCATACCAGACTGCATTCTTGGACTTGGGCTAAAAGAATCTACGCTACTGGATGTAACAGAAAGAGATTCCAATACCAGAACCTGCACAAGGGGATGCATGGGAAGATATAATGAATACTGAGAAGGATACAAAAAAGAGGAAACAGGCAATCAAATGCTTATATAAGTGAAATACCAGATTATATCTTTCTGATTCAACCAACCGTCCAGGGATACTTATGGTAAGACCTTTTATGTCCAGGTCCCACTTCACTTTCTTTCGACTTGATAAAAGGTACCTATGAAACGTACAATGACACATATAAGCACCACAGTTAATTAGGATGTGAATCTATGCCTATCATTTCCATAGGAAACACTTACTCAGCTTTCGCCGCCAATCGCGTTTCACTTTCAAGACCATTGAGAGATTGTAGAACCTGAGCCACATAGGAGAATCATTATCTCTTTTCCCATGTGAGGTGTAAGAA